>BPLR01004037.1:0-288200 GCA_021605095.1 Caerostris extrusa | reverse complement strand
CTTCACACAGAAAATCATATCTGCTTTCCATTAACTATTGCTTTTATTATTGTATGAATGTAAACTGGATTTAGTATCTTGAGGAGTAACTTTTTGTCAAACTAACATAAATCATTGTTCAATATATTAAATATTGCAAAGGAACAAATTTTATAACTTATTGAATATACTGACTGGAAAGGTAACCTTCATTAAGCTCGAGATTTCATTTACAAAAATTATGTCAGAAACACAAAGTACTTTGAATAGTCTCCTGGTACATGCTATTTATTTTATATTTCAATTTAAAACATATAAAATTGTAATAATAATTTTAAAAAAAAATTTTTTAATTTTTTCATATAAAATTTACTGTTTTTTAAAAAAATTTCCCGCACTTCTTTTTAACATTAAATTGATACTAAAATGGAAAACATTATATAATTAAGGTACATAACAAAAATTTCAACATTATAAATTTAATGGTTTTTAAAATATAAGCGCAAGCTCAAACAATACAAAATTGCATAAAACTTTAAAGATAAAAACTTTAATACACAATCATACAGAAATAAACTTGTGGTTTTCAAAAGACCACAGAAGAAAGTTTCTCCTTTCTTTATAAGAAGGATTTCATATCCAGGTCATTTTCTCCTTCTTTTATCTCTGCTGCCTCAAATAATGTTGCTTTTTTTTTATTCAGCAATAGTAATATTTAATTTGTTCTCATTAAAAAGTTGAAAACTTGCATTTTTTTCTATTTTTTTAGTTCAATATGCTGCATTATTGTCAAATAGTTTTGCTCATCATCATTAAAAATACATGTTAATGTGTTGAAATTCGGACAATCGTTATACCACAACTAAAAGTTTTTAGACAATATTTCCAAATTATCTAGTATATTGATTCATTCACTTTTTTTTCATCACTCAAGACACCGCTTTAGTAGCTTAGAAATTTATAATCTCCAGACATTGACTTTATGATATCCTGATGATATTTGGTTATGGATTTTGTGCTTATGGTCAGAAGCATTACTATTGGACACAGGAATGTTATATGCACACAAGATCAATGATGCTTTGAAGCAAAACCACTGCATTTGTTCAACCTCGGCACTGCACGTATAAGCCCAGACTGCCAATATAGCTTTTTACATATCAGCAATACTATGACAGTTTCTATGTATAGCATTTCCATAATAAGATGTCAATATATGGATTAAACTGTCAGTCAATTTTCCTTTGTCCCTCTCCCCACATACATTTTTACTTTCAGTCAACTTCTTTCGTCGTAGACTACTTTTTAGTTTTCTTAATCTTGTTCATATACTTTTTCTGAACTTGACCAACACACTTCACTTTTTGGAAGTGAATAATCAGATCCATAAGGCATTTTTCAGAAAGAACATGAAATGTCTTAGAATCCCCATTACCAATATATTGTAGATATTTGACACATTTTGACACACTGTAGAATTCTCTCTACTTTCATTTGACCAGAAGAGCCAACTTCTTTTACATATATTTTTATGCCTCATAACCACATTGACCCAAATTTTTGCACCTTTATAGGTATCACAGGCTTTACAGAATCCAGACATTATTTCTGTGTCAATTACGTTTTTCCCCGATTCACTTTCAAAAAAAGGTGCGTACTTGTACTTGTGATGTGAGCCTCCTGTCTTCAAGATGCCATCTCCACTAACAGTCAAACATAATGTTAAAATTCATGTTATTTTCTTTTTCAACTGCTCTTCTCATGCTCTCTGCAGAAACTTGTTTCGTGAGAAATTAAAAGTAATTTTCATGTAAAACTCATATATAACAACATAATTTATTGATAACATCATTACATTAATACAATAGTATATTAATAAATAAAATGCTTCAAAAGTTATTATAAAATCAGTATTATACTTTTCAATCCTTTTTTTTCTAACACTCTTTATTTTTTATTATATTTAAATAATATATTATTTATAAGAAATCAAAATACTATCATATACTTTCATGAGTTTTCCACTAAAGTTAATTTGAAATTATATTCATAAATATTTTATCTAGTCAATAAATATACTTATTCAACTTAATTATTTATATATTTCATTTGGGAAAATTTTGGTTTGCATATCTTTCACTATTTGAAATTATATATTCGTAATCTTATAACACCTCCACCAAATGTTTATGTAAGCAAACTTCTTTGCTTAAAATAATAATAGTTTTTGAAACAATTTGAAACATACAATTGATATATCCAACTTATTTAACAAAATTTCATTATATTAAATCTTTTTTTAATATACCGCTTACAAGTATGTATATACTTAACAGAAAATTAATAATGGATTTATATTTTTTTCCTAAACTTTAATCTATTTGTTATTTTTACCATAATAATTACAATTATTAATTATATAAGTATATGCATCCATTTATTACAGAAAATAATAATTTTAATCATCCAAAATGAAAACAAGGTGTTTTTAAATTTGTTAGATAAAGAAAGATGATGCTAATTAAAATAATAACATTTTGCATTGTAAAATTAAGAAACATTCTTCTTATAGTTCACGAAAATATTTTATGACCACATTGATCCTAAATTGAAAAAGAAAATTTTCATAATTAAGAAATATATGAACACCAAAGACCGGAAGAACTTAAAGGAGATATTGCGAAAGCTTGATTATATAGCACATATTAACAAAAAGCGGAAAATATTATCTTATTCTCGTCCACTGTTAATCAGTGGCAATATTTCATGGTCGACCGCCTGCACTTAACGACCGAGACCGGCGGCAAAAATCTACCATTGACTTCCCCAGACATCAAGGGAAACAAACTATTAATAGATGGTCCTCTGGTGCGGTCACGATTTCTGGCTGATGGGGGGTGGTCCAGATGAGTCCCAAATAGATGCCCGATATAAAATCTTGAGAAACTTGTACATAAACTATTCGATTAATTAGAATAGAATAGAATAGAATGGAAAGAACATTAGTTTGATTTCCAATTAAAATTCCATATGCTAGCATCATTCAAAATACGACTTGTTGAGTCCATGACACGTCGAGTAGCAAGGAAAAATTAAGTTGTATTGAGACCCCATCATGCATAAATACGATGCATTTGTCTAAACTATTCGAATCTAATTCTCTGCAATAAGACGAATTAAATTCGAGTAGCATATGATACGCTAGAGAGACATTGCAAGGAGATTTACAACCTCACTAGCCGTCACCAAAGGAAGCATCAATCCATTAACTAATGATTTTTTTACTATTAATTGTGTTAGCAAATAACATTTTCACAACAAATATTTTCTTAATATGCACGTTGATTGTGGGAAATTGTAGCCTAACTCTCTTTTTTGCCTCTAATGTTTAAATCACCCTATTTAAATTTCCTACTAGATATTTATTTCTTAAATTTGTGACATACTTATAACAAAATACAGTGTGTTACTTTCGAAGTAATTTTAATTTTTAATGAAAATTAAACTGTCGTAAAAAATAAAGCAGGATTTATTTTCTAATTTTCTCATAATAAACTGATGATGTAAACAATATTATTTAATAATAGAATAATGAGAACAAAAAGTTTATCAACGTATAATTCAATTTCAGTAGAATGAGAAATTGAAAAACATAAATAAACAAATAAATAACGTAGCATATAAATTTTAAAATGCATTCTAATCATACTTGATATGCTAGATTAAATAAAAATGAAATTATTAATAATAAATTTCTAATCAAAATATTCATATTACTTATTTATTATGATTTTGAGTGATAATATAAATAACAGTCTCTAAATAAATTCAAGAAATGAAACCCTCTGTTTGAATAAAATCAGCATAAAGATATAAAAAAAACATAAAATATTTCCAAGTGAAATGGTTAACAAAATAGCACAAAAGATTTCAATACAGGAAACATATATTAGTAATAAATTGGCATATAAATCTACTGCATAATAACTGATATAATATTTTTATATCAAGAAACTTAATACAAAAATTCCTATTTTATTAAACTTCAGAATGAAACCTCTAATAAATTGTGTTTATATTCAATGCATAACAAATTTGTATATCTCTATATGGTAGTTTTTTTTTCTTAAACAATATTATTAACATATATATTAATAGATAAAAGAAACCTTAGCCCAAATTACAGAAATCCCAAGCGAATTGAAAATCATTAATCAAAGAATGACCAAAAATGTCTCCTCCATTGACATCTTGCAGTTTCTTTTGTAGAAGACTAAAAGCGGAGGGAGTTGTTTCACTAAACTGCAGGACTCTATAATCGTATTAAATGCGTTGCATGCGGCTCCTTTCATACGCCGATTGCTTTCAAGATTAAAAAGCGAATGGTGGAGAAGAAAAAAAAAGCTGAAAGAATATATTGGAAATACCAAAACATTGGAATGTCACTTTTCTGCTTCAATATTTTTTGTTGAATGCATCTTTGGAAAAACAAATTCTGAGGATTGTGTGCAAGAGCCCTCAGCGCTAGTGCCTAGTTTCAAATAAATTCAAGGATTTGGGAGATTCAGAAATAATCTCTACATCTCAAGAAAATTTCTTCGCTTTCAATATACAACAAAAATATTTAAATCGGAGGATTTTAAGGAATTTCATTTATTTTTATTATTTCAGGGCAGCTTTAAGATGAAACATAAGTTTTCAAATTTCGCATCAACAAAAGATGAACGCTCATATAAACTTGAGAGTTTTCCATTATCAAACAAGATGTTTAGAAAACTATATCTTAACTAAACCCTAGCAGTTGTTTTTTAGTTTTAGTTTTTCATAATAACTATCTTAAATATTTCTAAGGAAGTTTCCAATTTTTAGTTTATGTATGCTGCATTTCTTATATTAAAATTTCTTTGTTGGTTGTTTTCGAGATTGAAAAGCGATTATTAAAAATACTGAAACACAAAGAATATATCTCGATTCATGGAACAATAACATTATATGAATATCTCATGAATTTCATTGGATTTTCAGCCGTCTATTAATGGAATTTCCTACTACTTTTTAAGCACTTTATGCAAACTTTCGTCTAGTCTGGTTACTATGGAGATAGCTAGATGAACGATAAAAATATTTATACTGAAAATCCTTTTCTTAAAATGTGTTAATAAAAGACTACCTATGTCTTTATTAGACACACACATGTTTATAATATACTACACTATTTTATCTCTTGTAGTTAAACTTATTTTCTCTTATTACAATGCCTGTTAAATTTAATTTTCTTGTTTGACATAAAGAAAATTTACAAGGACAATAATGTCAAACTTTTCCCAGAAATATTATGTTGTTAATTGGAATCTAAAAATCATAATCGACATTTTATTTAACAAATGGGTTTTTAATGTGTGTAATCTATTTTTATTATATGTTATAGAAAATTTATGTAATTAAAAAAATTTAATTAATTAATCAAAAAATTATTGTCATGTCCTTATCTGAATTCTTATCTAATATTACCGCAAATTATAAATAAGGAATACATGTATTCTATCAGTTATAAAAATAGCAATAATAAAATATCATAAATTAATTATTATTTTATAATAAAAATCCTTTTAATAGTTATCAATTTAAGTTGTTTATCTCAAAATGTGTCATTAATCAAATTGACATGACAGTGACATCATTGACATAAATAAAATTTACAAGGACAATAATATCAAACTTTCCCAGAAAAATTTTGTAATTTAATGAAATCAAATAAAGTGTCATTTAAGCTGTCTCAACAAATGAGTTTTTAATGTATAATCTATTTTATAATATATTACGGAAAATTCTAAATTCTTATCTAATATTACCACAAATTATAAATTAGGAATACATCTATTCCATCAGTTATAAAAATAGCAATAATAAACATCATAAATTAATTACTTGTTTTGTAATAAAAATTCTTTTAATAATTATCAATATATCATAAATTACATATTTTATTTTGATACTGTTATAAAACGGTATTTAATATAATTAATTGTACATTGCTAATTTTAAGAAAAGTACTTTTCCATGAATTTAATTAACCGAACAGAAATAAAAAAATCCACCTTTTGTACAAATTATGTATATTTTATTGTGAAATTTCCACAGCAAATGATCTAAATCTTCTATGGTTTTTGAAAAAGTAAAAATTGTTTATCCCAAAATGTCACATTAATCAAATTTAAAGAAGTTTAAGAAAAACGTAACTTTTTACTATTATTAAATTTAATATTAGAAAATGGAAAGTAAACGTTTACATATTTTTAAAATATAAATAATTGTTTAGGAAATTTATTTGTTTGTATCTCACTATAAATGATGTTGAATAATTTATAGTTATTCTAATATTGTTTAATAAATTAACTTTCTAAATAATAAATTCGTAAAATATTATTCATTTACTCAAAAATATTAGATAATAAAATTAAAGTGTGTAATTTTTAAAATTAGAATTATATATTATGTCAAGTAAAGCCATATTTAAAGTTATTATTGAGATAAATGTTAATATTTCCAAACTTAAGTTATGAGTTGATTGCTCACTGTTTGAAAGTTAATTTTAGAAATAAAGGCTTTTCAGTGTATTTGTTCTTTTTAAATATAAACAATAATAAAATAAATTTCTACCTCAGGAAATTGGGTGATTATAAGTATTTATGCCTGTATCACAAAAAATTAAAGAAAAATTAAAATTTCCATCTCTAATTTATAAGTTAAAATTCCTACTACTGAGCAATCAAAGCTTATAATTATGATAACGGTCATTGAGATAATTGCAATTAACATTTAATTTACTTTAAAAATCAGTTTAAATTGGTAATTTAATAATTTTTCGCTCTAAACAATGTTTTAGAAATCAGGGCATCCGAGAGGTATTGTGTTATAGTTCTTCGGGAAAAAATAATAATGCTCCTTATAATATAATGCTAATAATAAAAATGCTCCTTATTTTTATCCGCTTAACTATTACCACTGAAAGCAGTAAGCAAATATGAACTTTAACAATACACTTTCCAACATTCGAACCGACTGCATGGATGTTTTCTCATACTACTACTCAGGATGGTTTACTTCAGATATGATAACAGTGTGGATTATTCCTCGACTGAAAAATAAGTTTTTAGATCTCAATAGAAATTTTTGCCAATTCCAGAAGGAGGAGGGGGGGCAGTAAATCCATTTAAATCTTCATATTTTCTTGTATAATTTGTTGATTCCAGATGTTTGTTATAACATCCCGTAAACGTTGTAAGAGTAAATGCTTTAACTGTAGCGATAATTTGAGGAAATAAGAACTCTTAATTCACCAAATCGATTCAATGACACTTTTGCCTATCTCTTTGACTCCATGTTGAAATAAATTTTTATTTGCAGTAAGTACAAATGAGATAATTCTTAAAGTTCTTTCTTACATTTCTTAAAAGTTGTTCTAAAGAAAGTTGTACATCAACACCCAAAGTGTAGATATTGAAACGATAAAGATTGAGAAGTCTCTCTAATTTAAAAAATTATCTTTAATTTAACCCATTCATTGGCGTGAAAAAGACATAGACGTTCTGGATCAGTTGCATCTACTCACTGACAATTACACCACTGATGAAATTTCTAGTAAAAGAAACTTCTCTCTTCTTAGCCAAAATGGCCTAACCATCAATGATACGACGCAATCTGAGCGGTCTTCTGAGAAAAAAAACTATCAAAACCAAGTGTTTGTGTCTGCTCTCATTTATTTTCTTTTTCATATCTGGATATCAGAATAAGCAGAATTCCCCTCGTGATTTGAAGTTTTCAATTGTCGATTTTCATATATTTGAATTTTTTTCAGCGTGATAGAGTAAAAAAAATAAATATTCACTGTTAGACAAAAAAACATACAAAACACCTCTGATACTTTAAGGAACACATAGTTGAAAGAAGAATTTCAACCCCAAGTAAATTTTCAATGGAGGTGTGACCACTTCAACAGCACATTTAGAAAACATTGTATTAAATGTGTCAAATTTGGTATTCTTATTATAAGATGCTAGACATAGTATCAACAAGTAATATACATCAACAGATTTTTTTTAAAAAATTGATCAAAATCTTTATAATCAGGCAACTGCTGATAAACGTAATATTTTTCTTGATAACTCTTCTGATTCTGTCACTTTTTTGACTCATTTAATTTAAAATATGTGTGACATCCCTGTTTGTCATATTCATGAAACAGCATACAACAAAATGTAATTTCCATCTCGATATTGAATCCACATCTTGAAGGGAGAGTGATAAAAAAGTGTAATACTCGCAGAAACCTCATATCATTTTGCGACACTTCGCAAAAGAAAACACGTTTTATTAATTTTTTATAGCGTTCGCCGGCTTCAAGTGTCATGTCACGCTTCTAATAAATATAAATAATAAATTTTACTATAAGAATAAATATGACAGATTTTGTATCTAGTTTGAGAAGCTTATCAAGTGCGAAGTACTTATTTTCATTACGCAGAAAACTGGCACATTGCCGCATGCATTCAATTCGCTGGCCACATTTTTAATTCTCTCGTGATTTATTTTTTTTATCTTTCTTCTCTCGCCACGGTTCAGCTAAAAGAGGCATTTAATTCATTCGCTAAAGTGACAGTTGCTCTGCTTTTGCATTTTTAAAAAGTAGCGAAATTAAATCAAGTAAAATGCCACTCCCATTTTCTTTTTCGAGTACAAGCATAAAATTTAATTAAATTCTCGGTAAAGAAGGAAGAATATTCTTTTGCAATAGGAGAAATCGTTTTAAAATAGACTCCAGGGAGGCACATTCCTTCTCTTGGAAAAGGAGGGGAATAAAATATTTATTAATCCAAGTAGTTTCTCGGCAATTTAGCATTTCAAACTCGAATTCTGTCGCAAGTCTAAATGTGATTTCCACTGGGACGTCGTTCCCTGACAAAAGAACCCCGAGGCTTTTGAAACTGCCTTATCTGGAAGCATTGCATGTCTACTTGGCGGTGAAATATGCTGAGCCTAGCACTACAATCAGAACTGGAGACGCAAGAGCAGGTAGCTAACGCGCTGTCATCAATTATAAAATCCTGATGACCGTGGCTTTAGAGCACTTAGTAACTGTCAAACTAAACCTGCTGGTAGCATTTAACATCTGCGACTTAAACAATTAGAGAGCAATTTGCTATTTGAATTCCGGTAAATGAATCCCTGGTGAGAGTAGGTACTGGGCAGGGAATTCGGAAATATATTGAAGGGTGATTAAGTTTGCGAAAAATTGTTTTGTTACATTCTAATAATCCATTGTGGCCGAACTGTAGCACACAAAAGATTAGGATCTTTGAAATATTTCTATCCAACTTTAAGCATTAGATACTCCCTCATCTACAAAGATTACAGATTACTACAAAAATTACACATAATTCGATGATGAATTAAATCTATTGAAGTATCAAAGCTATGCATAAGCATGAAAATAGCAAAGGTGTAGTAAATTTAAACCAAACTTTATTTTTCTGCTTTGATCATTTGCACATCTTAAATCGTTACTGATTTATATCTTTTAGAATCCATACAAATCTGAGAAACAAAATGATTTGAATGGATGAAAATGAGAAACAAATGAAAAAACATACAATATGAGAAACAAATTTATTTATTTTAACATATTAAATTTTAAATTTTATGCTTTTCAAACACATTTGTTGTGGTCTTTAGAAGTTTGCTTTACGAATTTTTCAAAATATTTAATAAATAATTACTATTAGACAATAGATGAGAGAATTATAAAGGAAACTTCAATTTCTCATAGGAAATCAACCAGTCTGTCCTATTTTTCTCATGATAAACATTAAGATATATAACAATATAGTCGGAAATTTTTATGTATTTCTTTGGTTATCTATAATCCTTTCTACAAGTTATTTTTTATTAATATTTAGAGATATTTTAGTACATTATGCCTGCTTCCTAAAAACAGAGGGTGACCATTATTTTCTAACAAGGTAGGTAGGTAGATAGATAGCAGGCTTGTGCACATATTACAGTAGCTGGTAATTTACCAACGTTGATGAGAATTCCGATTGACGAAATGAAATATTATCTGTTACTTTTAGCAGTGGTAGTCATCGTCGACGCTAGATGGTGTTACTTTTGGTCAAAGTAGTTGAGCTCAACTCTTTGGATAAGCAGCTTTCTAGCAGTTGATTTCAGCAGTTATTTAACAGTCACACTTGGGGCTAGGTGGAATTTATGCCAGACGTAACAACTCTTCGGATAGCAAGACTTTGATATTAGTAGTATAATTTTAATGCATGTTAAAAAATTAATTCTTTGGCAGGGAAAAGTTATTTAGCATATCATCCAAAGTTTCTTTAAATTTAACTCCAGTTAAATTCAACTTTCACACTCGCGTCTGCAATATTTTTAACTCCATATAAGTGTAGCATATTGTGTTTAGTGCATAAGTGTTTCAATAGGAATGTTATTTTTTTGTATTTCATTATTTTGCATGATTTATTTATATATATATAAATTAAGTGAATAATTTGCAAATAAGATTGCTCTAATCGTTAAAAGATATGATAGGATGCAATGATATAATATATTACATACAAGATTATAATAATACACATATTATTTCTTAATTTCAATTCATAAATTTTTAACAGAAATTGTTGAAATGAAGAATGCTAAAAACCGAGCAATCATGAATCTTATTTGTTTGTTACATATTAAACATTGGAAAAAAAAATTCTTCTAAAAAAAAGTGTTATTTTTAACCCAGTATATATTTTATAGGTGGTTTAACAGATCGACTGTTTACGCATAAATTTATGTTTGCCATCTTTTCAGAAATGCATTTAAGAAAAGTTATTAATATTAATTAAAAGATAAAAAATTTATATATTCAAAACTATATTTCTTCATCAATCTTTTTAAAGAATTTATACAATAATATTTTTATAATTGTAAATAAATATTATTTTATTTAATTAATGAGCATATTCATTGTGATTAAAAATTTCTAACACCATATGTTTGCTGAAAATAATATCAATTTTAATGTAAAATTTTAAGAAAAGAAACTATATAAAAATTAGCTTTATTAATAATTATATTCCAGAACATTGAATTAGAAAATTTAATCTTCTGCAGACGAAAAAAATTACAACTGTTGTTCATACGAAAAATTGACTACAGCTATGTGACATTTCTCTTCCTAGGTCTTTCAATAAATATATTCTATGTTACAATGTAAATGAATGCTGTTGGTTGTATCGTATTCATATACATAACTTAACCACACATAAAATAATTAAGGAGTGTTAAATTTAATGATTAAAATTTATCGTTAATTTATATTACCATTAATGGTTAACATTGTTAAAGAAAATTAATAGTTTTTCCCATCTCTAGTTGGCAGGTGTTGTTTTTATGGCACAAAGGCCAGTTTTGACCAAGTTCGCCAAACAATGGTTAATATGGTAATAAAAGTAATTCAAAGGAAATTAAGAATAAAGTCTATAAAATGTTTTGCACTGTAAAAAAATAAAATTAGTATTAAATGTTAGTATTACATACGTTGCAAGGTTAAAAAGTTCCAATTAAAATTCCAAAACCACGAATTCATCAGAGATACCCTCTGCTGACGAGGATAACCGTTTTGATTCTGGGGATGATTCAGATTGTGATGCGGTAGAAGATGGCATTTAAAATCTGTTTATAGTAAATATAGTATCTTTTGTGCTGATTTTATTTCTTTCCATTAATTTTTTTTTTTCGTTTATTTACAAGTGTCTTGGTAAATTTTAGGGGTCAGCATTCAGATGATGATTCTGAATGTTTTCGAACTTTAGAAGTAAGAAATTGCAACTACAAAATGTATTAAAATTTTTAAAATATTTTTCATTTAAAATACAAACTTTTTATAGTGAATTCAAGTAATAAAGAATAAATTTCTCATATTTTTCTAAAATTTTCATAATAATGATGTGATAGTACAAAGTTTTTAAGAATATATGAATACAGTTGACCCTAGTTAAATTAACAGCCAGAAAATCGTCCACAGTCACAATCCGCCACAATAGAAATTTATTTGAGCGAAATTTCTTATACAAAATCAACTTAAGCCTGAGGGTGGAAGTTTATCGGTCAGGGGATTTAACAATGGTTAATTCTATTTGAGTCCTACAAACATGAATTTAAATTAAAGAAAATTACTCAAGAAAGAAAACTCAAAGGAAACATGGTAGAAATTTAATAACTATTCTTTTCTATTGTTGTAGATTTAACTACTATAGTACAATCTGGTGACTGTGTATTATCTAGCAATTGTTAAATTCTAAATACAAATCTATTGCTGAACATATTTCATTTTTAAGAAATTATCTTTTTCTCTCTAATCTGGAGCAAAAATAAATTGAACTTTTCTCCTTACTTCTAAATGAAATAAAACGATTTGACATTTATTTTATAATGAGAATATTGCGAAAAAAATGAAGTAAATCTTAAGACAACGATATTTAAAAAATAAGAAATGATTGAATGCTAGCTATATCCATTTTTAACGGATTTTTAAAGATAAAAGTCTAAGAACATTGGATTGAACAAAATTTTTCTCCAAATAAATATGCAATTTATTTTACTTGTATTATGTAACAATTCACTCATGCATACTATTTTGAAACAGTATACGTATATTTTGGTATTAGGAGTACGTGTATGTATGTATATTTGGGTGATGTTAAAGTCATTTAAAGCGTACATTTGCAAAATAAAAAATTTTTATTAAATATAACTGGTTGGCCAAAAATAAAAATAATTAATTTTTATTTTAAAAATTTTTAACATGTAACACAATTTTTATTTTTTTATTAAATTATTGGGCAAAACAAATCAAAGCAACTTCAAATACACCCGGTTGAAATGAAAAATCTGTAACTTAAATATTGTTTTATTGTAATCAAATATTAAAAATTAACACTGAAATTTTTACTTTATAATGAAGTGCTGCTTTTTAAGTAAATGTTTCGATTTTATTTTCATTCTTTACTTGAGCAGAAAGAATTCTAAGAATATCTTCTAACATAAATCTGAGTCCCCGTAAAGCTAAAAGACTCTGCAGACTGCAGGCTATAGTGCATCCATTCTAACAAGGGAAGACGAAGGTCAATACTTATGCTTAAGAATGTTATCCAAGCTGCTAAACTCCGTTATCATTCTTCCAGTGGAAAGAGGAGATTGACAGCATATTTCACGCCGTGAATTTCCGCTCTAGCATCTCCAGCGATCGATGTCATTCTTTCATCCTATACTTATAACTGAAAGCTTTATATAATGTATACTCAGAAGGTTGATCATAAGTTCTAGATCGAGTGTTTTTTACCAGGCTTCCGGGAAGGTTATGAAGGGTTTCGTCTTTGTTGTTTTTTTTTAATTCAAAGTTTCACAACGGAAATAGAGGGACGAAAAGAGCCCTTGTTTCAAAGTACATATATTTTTTTATTTTGTACTAGGAAAAAAATTGAGAAATTGCTTTAAAACTTTTTATATTTCTTGGAAGCTATTTTTTGAAAGATTATAGTACATTTAATTTTGAGTAAAAGGATAGAATAAATGAATCAAATTTACTGTTAAAATTATTTTGATATACTGTGTTGTAACAATTCCATCAGTTTTAGCTATTATAAACTTATAGGGTTTTTGAAGAAAATGGCAAATATAACCAAACTTTGTTTGAGATATTCATAACATAAAAAATACTTGAAATATAAATAAACGAATAATGCTACTGATATTAGTTAAAATAATGGAAACTCAAATTGAGATATTTCCAAAATATCAGAAAAGGTAAATAAAATCAGATAAAAGACTATATATTAGGATTGCTTCAGATGTAATTCGTAGCTGTAAATAGATATGAAGTTTCAATTTTATACAGGGGAATCTCCTAAATTTCTTTTTAAAAACTTCCAAATTAGTCTATTTTAAACATTAATGTTAAAAACAGAAATGAAAAGAAAGTAAATATTAACATTAATATACTGTTACCAGTTAAAAATTAATTACTCATTTCTTGAAAATATTATTTAATCATTCTGAAAAGATAAATACCTTTTAAAAAAATAAAAATTTATTTTTAGTTATTTACACTTAAAAATTGTATTAAATATAAAAAGAATTAAATAATTATTTATGATTAGATAACTAATTACTTAACACGTTGTTTTTTCTATTAATTTGTTAATTAAAGATGGGCTCCATTCTTAAAATATTACTTTCACTAAAAGAATTTTCGGTTCAATGAATGTTCAATTTAAATCTAGCTTATTCATATTGATTTTATTCTTGATGGATTTCAGCGAATATTTTAAATTATGCAATGAGTGTTTCATATATTTAAATTCCATTTCATTTTAATTAACTTTAAATAAGTTCATCAAAGGATTAAAAATTGTCAAAAAAGTTAATAAAGTAACTCTTAGATTTAAAATGTATTGATTTTAACTAACAAACAGACACTCAACAGTTTTGAGAAAAGGTTAATTTATTTCTTTTAGCTGAAAATCTCCAGGTCGAACCTTACAAGGTGTCGGAAAAATATTTTATAGTTTTAAAATTTCATTGAGAAAAGAAAAAAAAAATGCATTTATAATTTTTTATTGAAAAAAAAAACGTGACAAAGTTATTTTTTATAGGAGCGATTGTCATTCAAATTGCACCACTAATTACATGAAATTCTTCGAATCTTGGATTTTTGTCAAATTTACACCTTTGAACTATATACACCAAATACTTAAATATTAGCAATCTCCAATTCATAACACCGACGAATTTAAAAGTCGAACTACAGCCATCGAGTACCATTAAATACATGCAATACACTGAGTTGGCAAGAACCTGGCAAGACGACAATATTCATTTTCCTTCATCCAGCACCATCATATTAAGCCGTTAACCTCGCATTTCTCTGCTTGCCAGCATAGCTGCACAAAACCAGCTGCAGATTTGAGTGATAAAAAATAAAAGTTGCTTGTGCACAACGTTCAATATCTTTTTTTTACAAGAAACTCTCGATTGTTCAACACTTTATGTTGCGAAGATTGTGATAAGGTCTCAACAAGATTATGTGATTCAATGGAGACTGATCAGTATAACGAATCGAGCCTTAGTAAACAATGCTTTTACTGTAACCCTCTAAAGGAAAAGTCTAATTGCTTGAAAAAAAATCCAATATTCGATATGATGCGTGTTAATGATGTTGTGCACATTTAATTGATTGAGAACACCGAAAATAGAACTTTAATACTTACTTTATTGAATAAAAATATCCGTTTTTGTTTCTGTATACGTTTTTTTTTTCAATAAATTTTTAAAAAGTAGAAAGATACTTTTCAAATATTTTTGTATAATCATACCGAACATTCTGAAAAAAAAATTTAATTAAAAAAATAAATCTGTATGCTTCGATATATTTTATATTACTTAAAAATAAAAAAAAATAATTCATCCAGTGAGAATTTTATAAAAAAATTCTTAAGATTTCATTTAATCTTTTATTGTTTCTCAATACAAATTTTAATATTCAGTCATTGATAAATGCCTTTTAAATTTTATCTAATGAAATATTCTATTTTTACGAATAACATAATACACAAAACATCAGACATAAAATAGCCCTGCTTCAAAATTATTCTTATATAAAGTTGTGATTTGATGTATTTCGAAAACTTCTAAAACAAAATCCACAGAATAAAACATTGAAACTTTCACCAACTCAATATTTATAACTGCACTGTCTTCAATAGGTAACAAACTTTGCTTTTAAAGTACAAGAGTAGAAAGTCTCAACTTTATTAAACACACTACCAATGTACTAACCCTCTTCCATAAGTGCAACTTCAATATAAAACACCTCTAAAGATTTCTTTCGACAAAACGTCTTATATGTTGTGATTGTTTTATAAAGCAATTCTTTTTTATCGTTCTTTATTTCTGGATAAGTTTCGCATTTCAATTTTATAGATTCCTTGTTCAATCGGAAAATGTTAGCACTAATGCGCAATTTGGTCAATCATTATTTCTTCTTTTTTTTTTGTTAAAAAAGCCCAAATTCGAAATAATGCGTGTTAATTATGGTGTGCACAATGAATTGATTGAGCAACGCCGAAAACTGAATAATACTTACTTTATTAAATAAAAAAAATTTTACTACAGTGACAATCTTTTACTCAATGGATACTGGTAAGTGTAACGAATCGAGGCTTGGCAAACTGCTTTTACCGTATCCCTCTAAAGTATACTATTATTACCTATTATTTGAAAAATAGGATAAATCATTATTTCTTCTTTTTTTTTGGGAGCTTAAAAATCCAAGATTCGATATGACGTGTTAATTATGGTATGCACATTGAATTGATTAAGTAACGTCGGAAAAAAAGATGCAAAGATACTTTTCAAATATTTTGTATAATCATACAAAGCATTTTGAAAAAATAATAATACATATCAATACAAAGCAATAATCAATAATCAATATAATATCAATATAAAGCATTTCGACATTTTATATTACTTAAAAATAAATAAATAATAGCAAATCATACAGTTAGAATTTTATAAAAAAAAAATTCGTAAGATTTCTTTAATCTTTTATTATTTCTCAGTACAGATTTTAATATTCAGTCATTGATAAATGTCTTTTTAATTTTTCTAATGAAATATTCTATTCCTACGAATGATATAATACACAAAACAGGAGACATTAAATAACCATGCTTCAAAATTATTTATTCTTATATAAAATTTCGTTTTGATGTAATTAGAAAACGTCTAAAACAAAATTCACAGTTTAAGTCAATAAAACTTTCTTCAACTCAGTATTTATAACTATATTATAGAAGTACAATTTCTATTACCTATTGAATAAAGTACAAGAGGAAAAAGTCTCAACTTTATTAAACATACTACTAATGTAGTAATTCTCTTCCATAAGTGCAACTTCAATATAAAACACCTCTAAAGATATCTTTCGACAAACGTCTTACATGTTGCGATTGTTTTATAAAGCAATTCTTTTATCGTTCTTTTTATCTCTGGATAGGATTCGCATTTCAATTTTACAGATTCCTTGTCCAATCGGAAAATGTTCGCACTAATGCGCAATTTGGTTTTCATAAAGAAATTCTTGGGGGAAAAGTCCAAAAAACAAAGAAAGAAGAGGTTGGAAAAGGAAGAAAGACTGTAACAAATATATTTCCCAGCATCCATCTCTATTTGAACCGAAGAGGAATTTCAAAAGGACGAACTCCGAAATGCAGCTTGTTCCCTTACTGGCCCAACTTTTTAATATCAGCGGAAAGTTTAAACTACTCCGTATAGCAGTACCTATTGCATTTGCTCTCAAAATTGATTCTATTTCAATGCAATTTCAAATTCGAAAATAACTTCTCTGTAATAAAATCTCGAAACTTTGTGGTTTCAAATGCGCCAACATCGTTTCATTTTCCGTCAGAGCCTGAAACCGGAGCTTTTTCATTTCATGTAAATTTCCTTTTAAAGCTAAGGGCAGGAATATTTTTTTCTTTGCTTAGATTTCTAACATCATATTGGAATTCTTTACTTCATCTAAAATGTTTGAAAGCTGTCCTCGTAAAATCTTCCTTTGCGACAAATACGAATAAAATTTAGAATTAAGAGCTGTAATGACACTTAAAAGTTTATTTTTTCATGATAAATAAAGGTAATGGGGTGAAATAGGATGAGATTCACTTTTTCTAATAAATAGCTCATCCTGTTACTTAGTTTAGCTTAGTAGTTTAAAAAATTGTTTATGAAGTATTAGATTTAAAATTATAAAGTAATAGATTTTAAATGAATTAAAATTTACTAATCAAGTGTAAAATTAAAAAGTTTACCAATTTGTTCACGGTAAATATAAAGAATAAGATACATCTATAATCTAAGCTGTCCTCATAAAATCTTCCTTTAAGACAAACACGAATCAAATTTAAAATTAAGACCTGTAATAGACACTAAAAGGATATTTTTTTTCATGATGAATTACGGTACTGGAATGAAATAGGATTCGAATCAATTTTTCTGATAAATAGTTCTGATCATTTTACTTAGATTTAACTTAGTAGTCTAAAATTATGTATAAAAATATTAGTTTTAAAATGATTTAAAAAAATTTATAAATTAGGCGTAAAATTAAAAGTTAATCTATTGTTGTTCTAATTGAAATGCTTATAGAGGTATCTTATTCTCTATATTTACTATGAAAAAGTATATATAGAGAATAAAATACATATATAAGCATTTCAACTCTGTCAAAATCATTTATAATTGCTCATATGTATCTTTCATGAAATTTATAAAAAAAAAGCCAAATTAATTTATTTCAACAGGCTACTTTATTTTAATTACTATAAATTAATAGTACTATAATATAAAATGATCAATTATAATATTTAATAGTAATTTATAGTAATTAATAATAGTATATAATTATTAATTTCTATAAATTAATAGTATTATTAATTACCATTAACTACTATACAATTATAATTACAGAATAATATATATTTTTAAGTTAGATTCATGTATTAGTTAAAATTATTGCATCAATTTTTTTTAAATATCACTTGCTTGATTTTCATTTTCGTATATATTTATTAATTATGTACTACTTTGGGAAATTTTTATTCATATATAGATTCTATTTTAATTTCTTTAAAAATTAGCATAATTAATTCTTAAATTAATTCTATATTTAATACGTTATGATTTGAAAGAATAGTTTCTATTACATTAGGGAATTATTCATTTTGAAAACTATTTATATTAAATTATAAACGTTATTTAATTAAATATTAAGATATTTACGGCATCTGTGATGGCGAATTTTTGTAATTTTCCCGAAATGCTTATTTTTTTCAATTTTATTTCATCAAATGAAAAAAAAAAACATGTTTTCTAAAAATATATGTTTTAGAAAGAGATTTTATAATACTTTTTATTAATGATAGTTGTATGAAAATTAATATTTTAAAAGTAATAATTTATTGAATAAATTTCTCTAATAGTGTAAAATGTAATAATGGAATATTTATAAATGCTGTCAATCGATTACGTTAAAAGCATCTTATAAAAACTTATTTTTATAATTCAAATTGAATTTTATAAACATCATTAAATTATCGTAATCAAATTATCTTCAAAACAAATAACACATTTCTTGTTTTAGCACCTCGATAAAATTTGAAAATCAAGAAAAAAATTATCATAAGATTTTTTTAACTTTTTCATTTATCTGTCAAAGTTGATTATAATATTTTAACTTTACTGAAAAATTAATGATATTTTTAATTTCATTCGATATCCTTGCTAAAGTATTTTTGATTTTTGCTCCTAATGCTTGGTTGCAAAACATAATTATAATGTTTATAATAAATTGCGTTATCAATATTTTTTTTTATTTAATCTATTTGTGCTTATGCCATAAAATTATCTCAAATATAACTTTTTCCAAAATAAAATAACAATCAATAATTACAAATTTTAGGAACATTATGTTTAAGAATTGTATCTTAATTTAAATATTTATGTTATATAGAGTTTAGTTCATTATGAAATAATCAAATTGCGTGAACAACGTTATTCAATTTATCATAAATTAGTTTTAATATGTTTAATATAAGACGATTTGTTCATTCAGACAAAATAAAAAAAATATTCTTAGTGGAAACTTATAATAAGGAGAAGACTTTATTTCACAAAATAATGTATAATCAACTTTCAAACTTGTAAGCATAAGTTTAATGCATTATATCTAACATATTTCCTATTAACATAACTTTTTTTTTTTTTTTATTTTCAATGGCGGATAGTACATACATATAAACAAATACAACAAAGAACAAAAAAATATCAAAACACAAAAGAAGTAAAGACCGAAGTCATCGCTCCAAGAGCTCTCTGGCACGCCAATATCTTGCAATCTCGGAGTCAGTACCATGGGTGTCTCGCAACAATGCAACATTTTCTATTCATAGGCTCTTTCAAGCCACAAAGACGACAGTATAGGGATTGTCATATAAACCTATACGATATAAGTGTTCACCCAAACAGCCATGTCCTGTTATAAGTCTGAAAAGAGCTGCTGCATTTCGGAGAGGCTTGTCTAGTATTGTATCTAGCTCTGTCTCATTCCAATTCATACTTCTTTATTCTATTCCGTAGCTCTTCAAATATCGTATTTTTCATAAGGTTTTTATATATAATTTTACAGAACAGTGCGACATTCCAGAACAATTCAGTACCTTTACGAGCAAGGAAATCATTAATATAACTATAATGATGCTTCCTGAATACTTCTAGTAGAAATATTGTATAATTTTACATAAACTTTTAAATGCACTCGCAAAAACAAACAAAAAATATATTATTTATGAATTTCTATAAATTATCCATCTTATGTCTGAAGCATAATTTCCGATACTAAAAATTCTATTAAATTTTGATTTATAAATTGCAATTTTACTCTTACATGAATTGCTTTTTCCCCCAAATCGAGAACAGTGCCATATAAAAGATTTAACACAAAATACGAACTCACGTGATTCATATGCTAGAAAATAATATATAATAACGAATCTAAAAATGTAGAATGCATAATAAGCCTTGAAGAAACAATGGTTTTCTTATACACATTTCTTAAATTTAATACTACATTTTGCTATAAAATATATAAACATGGAATTTTAATAATAATAAATAATCCTATAAAATATGGTAATTCTTCTTTAATGCTTATGTTTTCGTTTCTTACTTTTTATACAATTCTGAGAAATACTTCCGCTTTATTAAATCTCTAATATTTAATCAGGCTTAAAAATTAGCGATTGAAAACAATGGTAAAAACAGAATTATTTATCGAAAAATATCTTTTATACAAATTTATTTGCATTCGAATAGTTTATTTAATGCTAGTACTAAAAATTTATATAACGTGTTAAGAAATAGCAATAGAAAAGAAAAAAATGTTTAAAAGCACCTAAACAGTACGAAAGAATTATTGCAAAAAGTACTCAATTTCAGATGTGCTTCTGACATCTTTCAAAACTTGAAAGGACTAAAAACATGCCTCTATAACTTTCAAAATTTCTGAGAATATAAAAGACACTCCATGTATTGATGGGCCCATAATCCGTCTTTATGAGTTAATGACAAAAACGTCCATCTTCTTGAAATTGAGCAGTATGAAGATTTATCCCCTTCATTTGAAAGTTTTGAAAACCACTCACTCTTGCCTAACGAAGTTGAAGAAAGGGATCCTGCTTGGAAAGCTTCCATCATTTTCGCAAATTTCGAATACATTTTTTCATTCGAAATGGAATGATACAGTTTTGAAAGCAAATTTCGAACTCGAGCCGAATTAAGTGTGCCTTAACAGTGCTGGAAGCTCCTTTTTACTTGATTAATGACCAATATAGACAATAAGAGCTCATTATTCAAGAAGACAGCTTGCAGTAACCTGGTCTGCTACAAATGGCATGGCGTCATCATTATTCATCGAACTCCCTGCTTTTCCCTGCATATTTTTTCCCTCCAAAGGTTTTTTACGACAGACAGGAACGTAGTTTTTACTGTCATTCTTTTTTTGACACATCATCATTTGGTCATTCATTACGTCGCCCGAAGACTGTTGAAAATTTATACCTAACTATTTGTTGGAGAGTCTATCAACGTTTGAATCCGAGTCTGAGATACTTAGGTTTAACAACCATAATAAGCCACTGCGGAAAAAGATTCGATTTCATTCGAAAGAAAAATAATCAAAATATGCGCACTTAAAATGTGATTTCTTCATTCAAAAACTGCCGAGTATATTTCGTCTTTGCATTTCGTCTAAAATCAGATAGCGTAAGTTGAATACCATTAATCTTTGCAAAATAGATAAATGACTGAGATGAAATATTGACCAGCAATAATTCAACGTTCTATCTTATAGCACAAACTTTGTAACTGAATAATCCTATACAATAAAATATTTCTTCTTAAGGAAATGAAGTTTTTATTTTATTATTATTAATGAAAAATAATTGGAGGGGATTTTCTGATCAAGTGAAGAAATGAAGATAAATTAAAAAATATTTGTGAATAAAAAAAACTGGAAAATATAGTCATTAATATTCAAGAATTAATTAAAAGGAGTGAAAATCAAATTTTTTTTTTGGATTTCAGTCTTAAAATCTATTTTGTCAATGAATTTTTAATAATTAAAAATTTATATTTGATAATAAAATTTCCATCAAGACATATTTTTGTTTTATTTCCCTTCATTTATAAAATTAGAAATAAATAATTTAATAAGTAAACTATTATATCTAAGTATTTTGAATAAATTTTAACCAAATAATATTATAATAATGCTAATAAAGGGGATAATAAATAATGATAATCTGTAATAAAGGGAGATAATAAATAATGATAATCTGTAATAAAGGAGATAAAAAATTATACACACTATTATATTTGAAAAGAAGGAAGACATAATTTTGAAAAAAAAAAAAAAACTTTCACATAGGATGAGAATATAATAGTGTGTGTAATTTTATATTTGAACTAATTCATCAAATTAAAACTACTTCACAATTTTTATCAAACATCTTTAATTATTTATCCATGAAATTATTTTTAATAATTAGTACATATATCGTCATAGAATTAAATATATTGAAAAGGAAGTCAAAAACAGCTGCTTTTTACTAGAATTCTATTATAAATTATCTTCTTGCTAATCAGTTATTATTGATAAGTTTAATATAAGCAGTACAGAAGCATTTGAGTGGAGCATTTTGTGGATTTCAGTCTATTTCAATAAATTTTGTCCTCTTTAAAAAATTTAAATGTTAAAAATTTTATCAAGATATATTTTTAATTTTATTTCCCTTCCTTTCTTAAGATATAAAATTAGAAATAAGTTTGATAAAATATCGTTTGCGATTCATTAAATAAGTATTTTGAATATTTTTTTTTTTATATTTGAACTAATTCATCAAGCTAAAACTATTTCATATTTTGGCAAAAACTCTAATTATTTATCCATGAAACTATTTTTAATAATTTGTGCATATATCTTCATAGAGTTAAATGTATTGAAACGAAGTCAAAAACAGCTTTTTTTTTTTCATTATAAATTATCTTTTTACTAATATTTGCGTGAATCAAAGGCTTCTGTACCGCTTATATTAAAGTACTTTAATCTAAGCAGTACAGAAGCATTTGAATCACAAAGTTTTCTATCACTAATTCACCAAGATTAACAAAGATTTATACAAAACTAAGTTTTCAGGACCATCCTCTTACTTATGAGAAAATGCATTAAATATAATTTTTCATTCTATTTCTATAATTTATTGTTTCTCATGAGACTAACATCAAGAGAAATTCGCTTAACTAGCAGAAAGACTAATGGACTTATTTTGGAAGCAAAATACCCTTCAGGTAATTAATGATGATGAATGATGGCAATAATGGTGAAGAATATACGATTAATAATGTGGAATTCTTTTGTTTACAATAAATGTAAAAATATAAAAATATCTAGTAATGGATTCTCAGATTTCTTTAAACAGTATATTCAAGAAGAAATTTTGAAATAAAATTTAGTCAATACTTGAGTAAGGCATTGCAATATTTTATATGTAAAAAGACACAAGAAGATGGAAGAAAAATTTACAAAAAAAAAAAAAAAATGGGCTGGCTAAAACACTTGCAAAAATCAGGTACATTTTGTCATAAACTTGACACGAAATTAGAGCTTACCTCTTTCATTCCTTTTTAAGCATCTTTATACAACTCCTCCATAAGACCAGTAAGAACTAGTGTTACTTTTCTTACATATTGGTGGGAAAATGAACTCTGATGATATATGCAATCGTTTTAAAAGAAAATCATAAAAGGGTATTTGTTTCAAACTCTAGATTGCTTTTTCAAAAGCCACGAAATTTGAAAATGTTAAAAATTGCATCTTAAACTTAACGAGAAACAGCCTTGTTCTACGTAACTGTCAAAAGACCAGTTTTCCAATTTCAATATAAAGAATTCATCTATTTTTATGAAATTTATTTATTGAGCTGTAGTTAAAAATTCCATACTCTAGAGAAGAAAAGCGTGTTTTTTATTTTATTATTTTTTTCAAAATTAACTTACGCATATGTTGTATGATATGTTCCAAAAAATGAAATCAAATGAGAATTATTAAAATTCTAATAAAAATGAACCAGATATTCCGTTTATGTCATATTTAATCACACAAATTAGATTATTTGCTTTTCTAATCAACCATTATTTTTATCTTATTGATATTATAATAAATTTCTTAGTTTTTATTTTAAAAATGATACAATCATCGAGGATTAATATCATTACAAAACTTTGTCATTTTCTTGTTCTAGAAAGATTCTTTTAATATTTGCATTTGATTTAATTTTATCCCAACAAATTTGATAAAATTCCTTTCTTAAAAATTCTTAATATACTAGATAAAATAATTCTGTAAATACATAATCAAATTTTTCTAAATTTTTATTAAGGATTTCTTGCAAAAAGAAATAAGCTTTTTAATTTCAGAAAAAAAAATTCTGCCCAATAAATTTTCATTTATTTCTTTATCCACACAATGAAAAGTTTTTGCAAATTACATTAAAAGTAGCTCGTTATTTTCTTATTAAATATGTACACATGAACGTTATCAAGTCTTTCCTAAATTAAATAAATTACTATTTATATTTTTGTGCACAACTATAAAATATATTTTTTGTAATGTAAACAAATTATTGTTTAGGTATTTTCCCTACATATTTCTATTATCATATTTATTGATTCACTTTTTACTATAAATGACATTATGAAGGAATTTTTATCTACTTAAAAATACATTTTTCAGCGGGAAGGATATATATTAACTCAGAAATGGGTTATTAAATAGGGCGTTATAATGATTAAAAGAGACAAAATAACCTTGAACTTAAATTAAAGGTTCAAATTTAAATGTGCAATTTAATTAACGACCTAAATTTAAATTACTTTTAGTCACAAAGCTTTGAATATTCTGGAGAACTGAACTCAAACATTCATTGAATTAAGAGATTCGGGGTTTCAACCAGTTCAGCTAGAATTCTACCCAAAATTGGCATATAATAAATTCAATTAAAGACCTATAAATTCCATTATCGATCTAAATTTAAAGCACTTTTACTCACAAAGCTTTGAATATTCTAGAGAACTGAACTCAAACAGCATTCATTGAATTAAGAGATTCAGTGTTTCAACCAGCTCAACTAGAATTCTCCACAAAATTGGTACATGATAAATTCAATTAACAACCTATAAATTCAATTATCAAATATTCAAATTACTTTTACTCAAAAAGCTTTGAATATTCTAGAGATCTTAACTCAAACAACAGTCATTGAATTAAGAGATTCAACCAGATTTCAACCAGTTCAGCTAGAGTTACCCCCAAAATTGGTATCTAGAGTTGCAGATGGACCTCTCACACGCTCTTCCTGAAAACACCCCTGGACCCACAGGGGTGTTAATGACCCCACCACCCTCCTACACAGATGGAATTGCATTTGAACTTGCTTCCGTGCAGTGTTATGTAAAGGGGAGGGCTTAGTAAGAAAAGATACCCCATACATATGACGGATGAAAAATGAAAGAGATTTGGTTCAATTCCCAGTTCTTATCTAGAACCTGAATATCTCCCAATATGTTTTATCCTTTTCATTAGGGGAGATACTATTTTTTTGTCTGTATCCCCAAGAAAATAGTAACAGATTGCAAAGTTTTTTTCTTTTACCTTAAAATGTCTTCCAGGGGAGTTTGTATTTAATTTTTACATCTTCCAACGAAAGAATATATATTCAGTGACGCATGCAAAAGTTTGCCATCTGCCGAAAAAATAATTTTTCTTCTTTCCCTCTTTTCTTTCAATTTTTTTTTATTCAATTTTTTTTTTTTTATAAGGATTGAAGACTTTTTTTGCTTTCAAAAGGATTTATTATTGAACGATTTTTAAGCGTGTTTCTCTTAGTGTGGTTCATTGAAATGAAAAACAATGGTCCCTTCTGGACAAGTCGTTATCATTTCGTAGAATTTCAATTGGAAAATGACTGTGTTTCATTTTTCATTGGCATAAATATGTTCTCTAAAGGGAAATTCATCATCGTTTCGAAAGAGACTGTAATAAGCTGTAAAATGTCATCTTTCAGAAGGTGATTATAAAATCCAACTTCAAACGCCCTAAAAATGTAAATTTGTTCAAATATTAAAAAATGTAAATTGGTTCAAATACTAAAAAATGTAAATTGGTTCAAATACTAAAAAATATAAATTGGTTCAAATACTAAAAAATGTAAATAAAAAATTAAATTGGTTCAAATACTAAAAAATGTAAATTGGTTCAGATATTAAAAAATGTAAATTGTTTCACATTTTAAAAAATATAAATTGGTTCAGATATTAAAAAATGTAAATTGGACAAGATATTAAAAAATGTAAATTGGACAAGATATTAAAAAATGTAAATTGGTTCAGATATAAAATAACATGTAAATTTGTTGGACAAGATACTATAACATGTAAATTGGTTCAGATACTATAACATGTAAAAAATTGGTTCAGATACTATAACATGCATCTGAATACCTCTGATTTAAAAAACAGGTTTGATTTGCTTATACATGTACTTGTATAGCAAATAGACGCATTCCATTAAAAGTCAAACCCTTTTCCACTTGAAAAAGGAATGAAATTTAATTTTATGCACTTATAAAAAAACTCTAATTAAGGAGACAAAAGGGAAAATAAAATATATATACTTATTTTTACCTAAGTGACAAAAGAATGAGAAAATGCAGAATCAGTCCAAAAGTATTATTTTACCAATACATGAAGTTTTTTAAACTATAACTGAAGTTTTTAACAATAGATTTTCAATGTCAATTTATAGTTCAGAAGAATAAAAACTTAGCTCCATGCCATTTTTCGACTTTTACTGGTATCAATGAGAATAACTCAAAAGTAAAGAAAATTCATTGAAAAATTGTCTTAAAAGAACGACTAATCATTATACAAATTATCATGGAAGATCAAGTATATTTTTTTTCTCTTAATTAGCGAAGCTTTCTCTATATCACTCAGTAAGAGATTTAAAAAATGTATCACAGAAATTAAAAGATAGTTTATGTAAGATTTTCGTTTCCTCAACGTCAGTCTCTATCAAAAATCTGTTCATGATTACAAATTAATTGAACACATTTTATTGCATATATACATTTAAAATTTAATGAAAAGATAAATTTAGACCATTTTAATTAAGGACTAAAGGAAAGAAAAATATTGAATATAAATTAATGTCGACTATGGTGTGTGTTTTTATTCTTATAGTACAATTCTTTATAAAATACTCTATAAAATTTTTGCTCTTGAACTGTCTCCATAAATCTGATTTAAATTGCTCAATAGTCTAGATATTTTGACTGAAGATATATTGCAACACATATCATTTCGTAAAAGAAGTAAATGTTATACAAAGTAAAAAAGAAATCGAATTTATTATAGAGATAAAAGATCTTCACTTTTATTTGAGGTTATCAATTCTGTCTCATAACTAAATGTTATATTAAGCTATTGTAAAAATTCAGGCTAATAAAAGTTTAATTAAACAGATGATAAGATAATTAAATTCAAATCTTTGATAATTTCGTTATTTGCCTTTTATTAAATGATGACGCTACTAATAATCTGAAATATAGTAATATTTCCTCTAATTCTTTGCTGATACGACTTCCACAACACTGATTTAAATAAGAATTCAAGCCTTGGTTAAAATATTAAGTAACTATTGTTAAATTAAACTAAGTACCTTTATTTGGTGAATAATTTATTTGCTTTAATTTTCATACACTATATTAATGATGTAAATAATAAAATCATATTTTACTTATAAAGGATCTTCATGTTAATTTCCTTTTACTGCAGGATAATTTTAATGAGCAATTTTAAATCATATCGAATACCAATTATACAACGTGCATATCTTAAGCTCCTTGTAAAATTGCCGCGAGATACTTTTCCAAATATATATTCTGCGAATGCAGTATTCCTCAGGGTGAATAAATACATCGATTTTATTTGCTCTTTGGATAATAATTATACAAGTTTTCCTAGAAAATATGTATAATTATAATTATGTATTATATTGTATAAAATGTAATTGGGTATAAATGGTTTTATATTCTTTATTCATTTATCTTTTTAAATGATTTAACATCAATAGTAAAAAATCTACATATATTTGAGTCTTTAAATAACCTTTTAAAAGGGATTTTCTTAGATATATTTGAAAAATTAAATATCTGCTTTAGCTATTCTATATTTAAAAATCTGTTACATTAAATATGTTTGAAGCATTGGGAAATAAAGTGGCAAATATTTCTTTAAAATAAACTAGTTTAAAAGAAACTTCAAATAATAATATTGTAAATCTACAAAGTTTCTTGGCGGATTCTATATAACACGAAAAATGAGAAACTTTTATATTAATGATTTTAACAAAAAAAATGTAAAATAACCTTTCCTGATTAAAATTTTGTGGCTAGAACAAGCATGGTCTAAACATCCTCAAAAAGAAAGGTGGCAAGTACATCTTCTTGAAAAGTTTCTAAAAACTCTTTTATGGATAACTGACTAACGTATTGGGAGAGAAAAAAAAATTATCTTTTGAAAAAATTATCTTTTCAATTTAATCAAATTTTGGAGAATTTACCTTAACTCGAAGTTTAAGTAAATTCTCCAAACTTTACTTACTCCTACGATTAAGGTTATTTTATAATTTTGGGTGAATTCTGACAATGATTCAAGGTCTCGAAATTATGTTAATAGTTAACAAGCTATATAACTTATACTGCTATATAAAAAGTACATAGTATAGTGCAAAACTTCTATGCAAGTAATACTCATTATTAAACTTTCAAATTAGAACAATGACTGCTGGATTACAACATTCCAAATTTCTACACCTTGTTAACAGTTTACATATTTATCTTGCACTTGCCTGTATTCTAATAGTGATCCATCAATTATCTTTCCTGAATTGAAGACTATAACAGTTATGCCTCTATTTATTCCAACAATTTTATGTTTATAATATTTTATTTAAAGAGCATGTCCACTCACCCTAAAACATTCCCTAAAAGGCAATTTTACTTTTTTTAGATACAGAAAAGTTCTAATCGGGCATCCGAAGAAAGTTAAACATATTTGACAAATTTTTAAAAATTGAATTATATTAAATTTCACATCAATAAAAATCCTGTGTATAACAATTATTGGAGAAATTTCGGGCAACAAAATTAATCTTAATTAGAATTTGATACGATTAATTTAATGAATTTATATATATTTACAATATCAGATTAATTTTATAATATAAAATAATCTCTTAATATATTTGATAATAAAAATATATATTACTTAAGATTTGCTATGATTTAATCTTTCATCTCAAAACAATAAAGATTATTTTACCATTTTTTTGTTAACCTAAAAGTATTAATTATTAATGATATTTACGTGAGATTACTAATTTTAAACTTTTCCTTAGAATGGCATTTATACTGGAATGAATTTATTTTGGTATAGTGGAAATTTCATCACGAGGCTGTCTTGTAAAAGGAATTTGTTCATATTATGCTGAGAAGAAATAGAAAAGTAATGGAATGTCCCTCCAAATAAGCTTAATCTTGTTCAGATAAAGATTATTTTAATGAAGATTATTTTAACAATTTTGTTAACCTAAAATTCTTAATTATTAACGATATTTGCATGAGACTACTAGTTTCAAACTTTTGATTAGAATGGCATTTATACTTGAATGAATTTATTTTTATAAAGCGTAAATTTCATCATGAGACTGTCTTGTAAAACAAATTAGTTCATGATCTTGAGAGGATATAGCGAAATAGGAAAGAAGTGAAATATCTCTCCGAATTCGCTTAATCCTGTTCAGATAAAGATTATTTTAACATTTTTGTTTACCTAAAATTATTAATTATTAATGATATTTACATGAGACTGAGTTTTAAACTTTTGCTTAGAATGGCATTTATACTAATCTTGTCCAGAAAAATATTATTTTAACATTTTTATTAACTTGAAATTATTTTATTAACGATATTTACATGAGACTACAAGTTTTAAACTTTTGGTATGGCATTTATACTCGGAAATTTCTGTAATTTCATCCTGAGGCTGTCTGCTAAAAGAAATTAGTTCATGTTATCTCTGAGAAGAAAAAGGAAGGGAGCGAAATATCTCTCCAAATTCTATTAATCTCTTTCAGAAAATAATTTTTATTAAAATATTCTTTATAACATTTTTGTTAACCTAAAATTATGAATTATTATTGATATTAGCATTAAACAGAGAATTAACATGATTAACATGAGACGAGTTTTAAACTTTTGCTTAGAATGGCATTTATTCCGGAATGAATTTATTTTGATATAGCGGAAATTTCATCATGAGGCTGTCTTGTAAAAAGAAATTAGTTCATGTTATCCTTGAGAAGAAATCGGAAAGGAGTGAAATATCTCTCCGCATTCGCTTAATCTTGTTCAGTTTTCAAAATGGTTTCGGATTTTGGGTCATCGAACTGAGTAAACAAATGTATAATTCCGTTACAGTTGGAGACTTATTTTCTTTCCTCTCTCGTTTCGGGAATGATGCATTATCAATCAATTTACCAATCCATTTGATTCCGGATACTGGCGTGGAAGAAAAGAAAATGGGGGGAATATTTTTCTTAACTTTTCTCTCTCTAGAGTTTCATCTTTTGTTTTGGGTGATGATTTATAAACGATGTATGGACTCGTTCAAAAGATTGACGAAACTAAAAGCGAAAAACACTTACCGGGGAAGCAATTTCTTTCGTGTTTTGGATTCCCGTTTCTTCCCTCCTTTTTCTTTCTTTTTATTACTGATATTTTTTTCTCGGTATAGACAAAGAAAGAGAGAGAGAGAGAAAGAGGGAAAAAAAAAAAAAAAGGAGAAAAACTTTGGAAAGGTTCTCGAAAAGAATAAGAAGAGAGAAAAAATGTCTGATCAATGAACAAACAGCTTGAACCTTTTTCTCTTGAGTACTCATTGATTGAACCCAGAGTGCGAGGGGTCGGGGTAAAAGGGGTCACGTTAGGTATAAGAAGGGACAGCTGGCTTGATGGACAGCTAAAACTTGGGTTTTTGGATTCGGAAGGCGATTTTATTGCTTCTCTGAACGATACATTTAGAAAATGAGAAATGATTTAGAGTGTCGAAATCAGAAAATGTTTTAATAATGGGACACTTCCAAAAAGAAAGAACTTTCTTTTCTACCACTCATACCGATTCATCAATCCGCTTCTATCTATTAAGTGAACGTCACGTAAGAAGGCCAGGAACTGAGATACAAAAACCGTGAGGTCACGCCCAAACGTGAGGCAGTCTCCTATCTGGGGAGATTTATTTTCCTTTTTTGTAGTTTTAAAATAATAATACACTGCATCACCAGATCATATTCTGAAAAATAATTATTTTTTAAAGGGGTTACTTCATATTATTACAAAGGGCTTCCCGTGGTTAAATTGAGGCCTCCTTTTCATTTTTTGAAGTTGCTTTATCTTTTACTAAGATAAAGCAACTGAAAGCAGCTTTTACTAAGATTTATTTAAAAGATATAAAAGCAATTTAAAATATATTTTAAAGCAATCTATATTTTTACTAAAATAAAGCAACTGCCTATCTTAGCTTTATATCTTTGTATTCTAATTAACATTTTCGCGTCTAACACCAATACAAATTTAACATAGAAGGAACTACATACTAGTTATCTCACTCATTTTATAAAAACCGTTTTAACAAATTACAAATATTATACAGTGTTAAATTATAAAAACTATAATAATATATATCAATAACGCACAAATTAAACATGTGTATTGTAAATTAATAAAGAGAGAATGAAACTCAAACTTTCTACTTAAAAATTTCAATGATGAACTTTTATGATTATAAATAACTATATTAATGATGCAATATTAAAGAATTCGACCTATTATTTGAGGCTATAATTGATATTGAATCATATATTACGTTTATTTTATAAAGATGAATACCGCCATAGCAAAACTAAATTACAAAGTAGATGAATATTGCAAATATTCCCCATACATCTCAAATTATTTTTAAATTTAAACTTAAAATATTTTTTATTTTTAATTCAAAATATTTTAAGTTATATATCTAAAAATAATATTAATATTTATATACTTAAGTAAAATATATTTTTCAAGGACAGCAAATTGGAACAAATAATATAATAATTTTTTGTTAGCTTGTTTTGTTCTCTATTATATCAATTAAATACTTTTAATTCAGATTTTTAAAAGTGATAAAAACTCTTAAAATAATAAGAAAATTAAATAATTTTTTATCTCTAAAAGACCACGTAATTGTTACATCAACCATGCGCTCCGATTCATTCTTATCATGAATTAAATAATAGCATGATAACTGCATTCAAATTCTATGTGGAATATTTTTATTGCATCTACATTATTTTTGTCATATGCCATTTTAATGTAAAATAAGTTTTAAAATTATATAAAACTATTAATGGAGATAAACTATTGTTGGAAAAGAAAAAGCGAAAATATTACAGCCTCAAATAATTGTGTTTTAAACCACATTACTACCTTACAGTTTAGGATTAATATTCATGTTTATATTGATATTTATATTTATATATTTTAGATATTCATTTTTATACGGTAGGTTTTAGATTGACATTCTTATTTATTGATATTCATATTTATACGGTAGGTTTTAGATTGATATTCATATTTATATGGTAGGTTTTAGATTGATATTCATATTTATACGGTAGGTTTTTAGATTGATATTCATATTTATAGGGTAGGTTTTAGATTGATATTCATATTTATATGGTAGTATGTTTTATATGATTAATATTCATATTTATATGGTAGTATGTTTTAGATTAATATTCATATTTATATGGTAGTATGTTTTAGATTAATATTCATATTTATATGGTAGTATGTTTTAGATTAATATTCATATTTATATGGTAGTATGTTTTAGATTAATATTCATGTTTATATGGTAGTATGTTTTAGATTAATATTCATATTTATATGGTAGTATGTTTTTAGATTGATATTCATATTTTTAGATATGCATATTTAGGATACAGAGTATCTAATAAAAATAATTTAAAAAGTATCTGAGGTGACAAACTGAATGATTCTCATTATAAAAATTTTGGGGAAGAATTACAGCATATATGAAAAACAAATCATAAAACCTTTGTTGCAAAATATGTGCAGAATAATATAATTGATTACTCGAAAATAAATAAAATAACGTTAGAAATACATTGAGAATAAAATAAAAATCCTTGCGAGGCATTGCAGTTTTCAAGAATATAGAGTTAAATCTAGACATCGTTAATTTCTGCAAAATAAGTTGCCACTTTTAAAATTAAATGTTAATTATTTTTACTTATAAATCTAATAAAATATTTTTTTGTAAAATGTTTTAACTTATTTTAAACATAACACAGAATTATATAATATAAAAAATTTATTAGCCATTAAATATTTAGATAAAAAAATTTAACAGGTTGTTCAAAACTCAGTACAACGGGCAATATAATTCGTAATTCTTAATAATAATTAAGTAATATCTTAATGTTATATTATAAAAAATGTTTCACTCAATTCTGTATAAAAGCTGAGCATAAAAAATGGCCATTTTCAGTTCCAATTTAAACATCATGAAATAAAAAAAATATTGGAATCGTTATTGCAAAACCAGAACCCATTCAGCCCTCACCAAAAATACAGCTCATAAATCCTAATCACTTCCAATGGGAATTTTAACATTGAAGAAACAGGTGGGTAAACAGAACACACAACAACGTGTAATACAATTCATAATGTTATATTATAAAAAATTTTACAAGCAAAAAAAATATTTCACTCAATTCTGTATAAAAGCTGAGCATGAAAATGGCCATTTTCAGTTTCAATTCAAACATCATAAAATAAAAAATATTTGAATCGCGATTGCAAAACCGGCAACTATTCAGCAGCTCTCGCCAAAAAATAAAGCCCATAAATCCTAATTATCTCCAACGTGAATTTGAACATTGAAGAAACAGGTGGGAATCAAACGGTGATTTGAATTAGCAAAGAATAATTGTCACCGCTCTTTTCATTTAATGGGTCTTTAATAATCGTAATCTCCGGAAGGAGAAATTTAGTGCGACAAATACTCTAGAAGTACGTCGTAAATTAATTGAACAGCATTTTTGCAGATTGCAGGCCTGATGGGCAATCTCTTTCTGAAGTGATTTAGAGACCATTAAGAAAACCGATGTGATACCTGGGGTGCTGTAAGATATTAGCTGTCAAAAACCGCTAAAGATAAACAATATATCCTGCCTTGATGATAAAAGTTATTGTTGTCATGTTATCTCAGTGTTACAGATTGTTAAATAAAAAATTAGTGTGCTGTAGAATTCGAAATTGCTCGACTAGATTTAGTGTTCTGCCGAGGGGGACGACTTGTAATTATTCCTTTGAGATTAAACACAATTCGTGAATGCCATAAAATTATAGTTACGGGGGTCTAGTGAGACGCAGAAATTATGTTTCCAGTTTATTGTGTCCAATCTTGCAAGCAGAACTTGTATATATCCCTCGTCTTAGTCGAATATTTACGCTTGTTGCATATAAAATTCCACTATTATTTGATTATTGTGCAATTGAATTAAAAATCTGTGTTTACCACGGTAATTACTTTACTATTAGGATGCAAAATGAATTGGTGCCTACATTCTATCCTGTAACATTGTTAAATTTTTTGCTTCAACAATGTATAAGTTTATTTTTTTCTCCCATTAATGAATAACTGTATGCATGTTATTCTAATAATAATAAAGACATGGTGAGGTTATAACGATTAATAATCGAGGGAAGTTTATCTAATTCACAGTAAGATTAATATTATTAAATATTTAAATTTTTAAAACTCATTTGCAAAGCCTAACTGTTCAAAATTAAATCGGAATGTTCCATTCAAATTTCTTCTTAGCAACTTGATCATTTAACTTATGTAATTCAAATGATAATTGAAAATTATTTTCCTAAAATATTTGTTAAGAATACTTATTCAAATTGCTGGTTCAAACTATAAATACAACAACTGATGAATATTTTTTATATCATTTAAAACTTGTACCATTTAAAATCTTTAAAAACTTGTTAAGCAATATTTTAAAGAAATTTTTTGTTACATCTCACTATAATAAGAATATGATGAAATATTTTACAATTTCATTGTTATCTAAATTATACTTTAGATTAATAAAATATTAAATGTAAGCATTTAAAAACACTCATGAAATTGCAATTTTGAATGTTAATTTCTATTTTAAAATAACATTACAAAAGTAAAATTTTTGTGTATATCATATTCATTTATAATGGAGAAAATATGAAATCTCATTACGTATAGACTTATATTAAAAACTTAAATTTATACATTTAATCAAAATAAATTACTTTTCTAATTAATCGCAGATGTTGATTCATAAAATGCGTCTAAAATTAACTATGCCATTATTACAAATTGCCTTAATAAACCAGTAAATGACTTAAGGTTGCAATAATAACAACACATTTTAATTACCAAATTTTTAAAACAGCTAATTGCACCTCATATAATAAATTAAAAGTTATTTCTACAAAAATGCTAAAGGTTGGAAAAAAATCCAAATGAATGACAGTACACGTCAAACGATAAGTTAACAGGTTTGGCAAATGGAATGAAGGGGAGGAGAAGTTCTGAAATGAATTTATTCCATCAGGGGTGTGGCGGGAAAACGCCCTAGTTTCCAAAATTGTTTGGCTCCTTCTGGTACTATTTATTTTTACTAATGATAAGAGTCTTTACCGGTGTACGCGAATTAAGTTAGATCTCTCTGAATAGAACTGATTAGCTCTATTTTTAGGCCTTTAGGTTGGTAATCAGTGCTCTGTGTTTGGAAATTTCCATGCGAGCCAGAATTACGAGAATCATTTTGGATAAAATGCTACATAGCTTAGACAATTCATCTTTTTTTGTTATTTATCCAAAATTCCTTCTCAGTGAATAAGTAATATTGTAAATAGTAAATGTTGTAAATAGTGATATTGTAATAATAACAACTATAACTGTATCAAAAGCCTACATGAAATGTAAGTAAGAAATTAATGAAATTATAAATCCAAAAATTAAGTATAAAAGTAAAATAAGTAATAAAAACAACAGTGCTTATTTTGTTGCTTATTAACTGATATTTTAAAAAAATGCAACTGTATCAGATGTTTTAACTCCTGACAAATTAAACTAATTTAGATTTGTAAAATACATTTGAATAATTTATATATTAAACCTGTATTTTAAAAAAAAAAGAAAATTCATAATTATATACTTTATTTAGTGGCCTGATGGCCTTGTGACTACCGCTCTGGCGCACAGTGCCACAGGTTTAGGTCTATTATTAGGCTTTCAGATTGGTAATCAGGTCTCTGTGTTTGGAAATTTCCATACGAGCTACAATTAGGAGAATCATTTTGGATAAAATGCTACATAGCTTAGATAATTCATCTTTTGTTATTTATCCCAAAATTCCTTCTCAATGAATAAATAATATTGTAAATAGCAATGTTGTAAATAGTGATATTGTAATAATAGTAATTATAACTGTATCAAAAACTTAACATGAAATATAAGAAAGAAATTAATATAAATTATAAAATCCAAAAATTAAGAAGAAAAGTAAAATAAGCAATATTACATATAAGTAATAAACACAACAGTGTTTACTTTGTTATTATTAACTGATATCTAAACGATATCAGATGTTTTAAAACCTGAGAAGTTAGACGAATTTAGATGTATTAAATATTTGAATGATTTATATATTAAACCTGTAATTTAGAAAAAAATAAAATATTAAATGATATACTTTATTTAACCAGTTACTTCCATATCAAACATATTTCCAATTATAAAGGTTGTTTTTCATACTAATTGAATCCAAATTCCGTTCAAAATTTTAGATCTGTGAAGTATATTATGTTCTCCAAAAATGTCGATGTTAAATGTAAAGAATTTAAGCTATATCCTTCGTATCAAAATAAAAGATGTATGATAAATTGATCTAAAAGCATGTTAAAAAATATTAAATTAACATTTTGAAAGGTAATTAATTCAAATTCTATTTTTTTTTTTTTTTTTTTTTTTTTTTTGAAAACTCTTGAATTTCTTCTTCATTCAGTTTGTTTTTCGGAAATCATAAATCTTATAAGATAGTTAAAATGAAATACTACAACAAAGATAATACTACAAAATCAGTATAAACGGATTACTTTGACATCCAATAAATCTCTTACTTCTAGTCCATTTTTTTAACTTTAATTTTTTTTTTCGTCCGTTTTATATTTATGTGACTATTTAATTTTCTTTTATATGTTTTAGTACTTAAGTCATAGCTTCTTTAGAAAATTCCAATGGGTGTCAATTACTCTAATTGATAGTTTTGTAAGTCGTATTCAAAATAATCATTTTTATTATATGAAAAATAAAACCCACCCATTAAAGTAGATTTTGTAATTAAAGAAAAGAAATGCTACTCCCACTAAATTAGGCACATTTCGTAACCTATTTGGAATGAAAGTTTACCTTTAAAGCAGGCATATAAAGGGTGATTATAATTAAAGCCCCACTTTGAAAATGCTGTAAAAAAATAATCACTCATCACAATGAGTTCAAATTTGAACTGAATATACTTGAAGAAGGGGGAAACGGTATGGCATCAAAAAAAAAAATCTACCGATTTTTCCCGTCCAATTTGGTACGACCTTGCCATGTTGGATGGCCTTTTACACTAATAGAGTCACAAATGTTGAATGGCTTGGAAATCATTTCTTTCGTCAAAAAATACGAAACAATCAAGCACATTGAACACTGCAGTTGGTTTGATGTCCAACTCATGTCATATACATTGCAATTTCGATTCAAAATATCATTGGCAGCCTGAATTCATTTTCTTTATGTCGCTTATAGCGCCATCTATTAAGAAACATTGGAACTGTTTTTTATGCTGTACCATTTTCCCCTGCTTCAAGTAACTTCAGTTCAAATATGAACTCATTGTGACATGTGATTTGAACTCATTGTGACAGTATTTTGAAAGTGGGACTTTAATTATAATCACCCTGCATTTAAAAATTATACAGATGCCGTTTTTGGCAGTGAAAAAAACAAAACAACAAAAATATTGATGGACGGTTGAGTTACTAAGTATTTTTCCCCATGACAGGTTTAAGCTTCCTGTCAATCGTGGTCAGAATTTGTGTTGTTGTTGCTTGCACTCTTACAGTGAAAGCTCTCAACAGATTGCGGGGAAGGAGCAAAAGAAATAAGATGATAATTCATCTCCCTTTCTATCATTCAGTATTGACTTAGTGATAAAGAAAAGAACCGGAGATTACGTCGGAGAAAGCGTTTTTGCTTATTCTCCAAATCGGATGATATTCTTCTCTTTTTTCGTTGCTGAAAGAATGCAATAGAAGGAGGCAACATGTGAAGAGATCTTTAATGCGGTGTGAAGCCCAGATGTTGCGATGAAAGATACTGATTGAAATAGGCTGTTGGAGTTCCCAAAACGAAATACTTTACTGGAGCCATTTTTGAAGCTATTTTTTATTGGTGATTTGTATAGAAATTAATGAACCTGAAACTACTTTTTCGTATTACGTTTTATATCTGTTTGTTTATATTTTCAGGTTAAATAATAGGTCCATATAAAAGATTTGGAAGAAAATATTATTAAAATTTCAGCCATGGTTTCTTTTTCAGGAAATAAGCTGCTTATCGTGTTATTGCAAATATTTATATACTTAATCATTTTTATCTTTTTCTTTTTATGAAATAGGTATTTATTGTAGCATAAGCATCGAATTCCCAAAATTATTGCCATTTGTCTTCTATAAGTTAACAGTATTATTAAAAAGGAAAAGAATGGGCGACATATTTTTTCCAAGCAAAACTATTTAGAAAATAATATGAAATTGTTATATGTTACAAAAATTTGAAAGTGAAAAGAGATTATTATATGATAATAAAAAGTAATAACAGAAAAAAAGGAAATGCAAATGAAGTAAAATAAAATTCATTAAATTTTTCAAAGCTTAGAAGATGGAGATTGGCTAGAAAATTTATTTTTTATAATAAGTAGCTTTTTTAAGTTAGAAATGACATTATTAGATGGATAGAAGAAAAAGACACGTCCAAAACAAAAAAATAACAGCATATTCATTGGAATGAGGAAATTTAAATTGAAGCTCAGAGTCAATGAGTGATTTGAAAAGTTGTATGTTTCTTTAAAGGCTTAGTATACATTATATTGTACTAGTATGAACTAAAAACGGCATTTTTTTTTTATTTAATTTTCTTTATTAATTGTTTTCAATGTAAATTTTAACTTTTTTATATATATATATATTTTTTATTTACAAATGAAAATACCTAATTTTTTTCACAACCTAATGGCGTTACATTGATTAATATGGAGGGTATAAGTTAAATTCAGTACACCAACAATTGGACGAATTGGTAATAGCTATTTCCCTCAAAAAAGCTACAGCTTGTGAAAGTTTTTTTTTTTCTTTCTTCAAATGCAGCTGGCAAATAGACCGTGATCTTTCGCCATAAGGGCTGCACCGATGTTACTCACTTTGCATTACCCAGGGGGCGCGTGTAACTTGATGGTAACCCACGGACGCGGAGTAACAATGCCCCCACAGCGCTCTACGATCCTATTAGGACCGGGACCTACAGCTTAAAGTGGATTCCGAACCACTACAACAACCATGGGCAAAAACGGGATTTGAACCCGATACCTGTGGTACCGAACGCCAGAGCGCCAGCCATTCGGCAATCAGGCTCCTCTTGTGAAAGTTAAAGCATTAGAATTAACTGTAATACAAAGTGTGTGTCATTTGCTTTTATTGTCATTTGAATAAAACACGTCATCCATTCTGATTACTCCAGCAGTACGGAAAACTATTAATTTAAGTACATTTATATTTTCTGCTATTTTTCATATCGATGACTGTTAAAACATGTTTGAAAATAAATCAATAGATTTAGGGACTTAAAATAATTTCAGAACTCTTTTTTAAACGTATATAAATAGTAAAATATTAATTTAGTTCAAAGAAATATTCTAATTATATAATTACATAATGCATAATAACTATCCGTAATTCATTAATGAAACATAATTCAGGTTTTTGAAATATTTCTGAGTGTTTTCAAATTAGATTGTATTACCAATATACTAAATGATTTGGGCATATAATCAATTGCAGAAATTTTGGATGAATATAATATTTCGAGTAAATATACAATTTGAATTTTGATAGTAATACAAAATCAAAAAAGAAATATATATATATATATATATATATATACACACACGTTTATTCAAAAGAGCTTAAATCTCATATATTTATTAAATATTCTCTTTTATTTTTGTCATTCATAATAAATTAATCAAGTAGGAAGTCTTCATAAAATACAACGGCACATTATAAGTATCCTTATGGCTAAATGTAATATAAATTAAAAATAAGTAAACAATTAAAAAGTAAAGTTTATAATATTTAATGCATCATATATATATTCTTAAATTCAAAAATTTATAAGTGCAAATTCTCATTTATTAAATATTTATATAAGTGTTTGAAATTGTTTCCAAGAACATTAACATTTTTTTTAAATATTGCAATAATTTTCATAACATGAATAATAAAGAGAAGCGTATTCTTTAAGTATTATATTATATTTTTCTAACACTTTATATGAAATCTGGATAAAATAAAATCATCTTTGCTTCCAAATAATATAAACAATGAAGTTTAAATTTAAAATAATTCATGAGCGTTTTTTTAAAAGGGAGGTATTAATAAAATAATTGATACCTGACACTGGCAAAACAAGAGCAATTGATAAAATTTTAAAAACATTCATTCTATATTGCATTTTAATTTCTCATAATTAAATATTGATAAACTGTTATTAATAAAAATATTGTATTCAACTGATAATTGTTGCAATTATCCTTTAAATTTGCATTATATATATACTACTGCTGTTAATGTTGTTATCTAATTTCAAAAAAACTATGCTTGGTAACTAAATAGTTAAAGCAGACATTTTATTACCTGTTACATAATTTGAAAAATATTAAATTTTCCTGAATTTTTATTTTTGCATTAATATTTTTCATAAATTAAAGTGAAAATTAAACTTTCATCTAGATTTGAAACAATTTATAACACTGAATATAATTTTTTATTGCAACTTTCAAATTGAATGTTGTCTTTATTTTTCTTTAGAAATATTATGTTGTAAATAATGAATTCAACAATCAATTTTTATATCAGAATTATTATTAAAAATTCATAAATACATTTATTTAATTTACTTAATTATAATGCTTCACAGCGCAATTATATCATTTAAAATGTGTGTCTACTTTTGAAACAAAAACTTTAAAAACAATTTCATTCTTTAAAATAATTTCATTCTATTTTTATTAGAATAATTAAATTTTACAAAAACAGGAGGTTAAACATTAAATTAATTAGCCACAGTAAAAATATTTTATGAGCGAAATATTTTTATCTAAAATATTCACATGCACACTATGTTGAATAATTCTATCTGATTAAATTAATTAATAGATTAGAATTGTTTACCATGATTCCCAGTGAATATTTTATTTAAAAAAAATTCTCTCGTAAATTATTTTAATTTTCCCATTTTGATTTTTTAAATCCTTACTTAAGTCTTAAAATATTTAAATCTACACATTTAGAGATTTTGTTTACACATTTATGAGACAGTATTGCAAAAAAATAAGACTCTAAAAAGCATTTTATCGGTAGCAGTCTTTCGCATTAAAAAATATATTGTTAAATAATGAATCCAGGAAGTAAATCCATTATGTAGCAGATCGAAACAAGTTAATTCCAGACAGTTTGTTCTTGTTTTTAACGTCTATCGTTGAAGCGCTGCAGGAAAAACAAACTTAGTTGATTATAGTTCTGTGCTTGTTGTCTAATCATGGTTTATTTTCGAAAGTTACTGATCAAAAACTAAAAAGAACAGACCCGCCTCTCAATCATTAAGAAATTCTATACTTCTGAACCCAAACAAGATGATGAAAGAAGTAACAACAAATTTTAATTACAAGATAGCACTAGGCAATTTCTTTGATTTAACAAAAAACATTCTGGAGAAGAATCTAAGTATTTCCTTTTTACAGTAGGAAGTACAGGAATATATATATCTGATAAGAATATTAATAGATTCCCTGCAGTAATTAATTCTCGAGTATGAAATTAGTATGATTACATGGTACTTAAAATGCATTCCGGTTTGCAAGATCAGATATAAAAATATAAGGTAAAAGGGAATAATTATTGAGTTAAATTAATCTGATGCAAAATATTAGATAAAAATATTTAATCATAGATCCTTCTCAATATATTCTATTTTCATTGATTTTTTTTTTTTTACAATTTTGAATTTTTAAATATAAAAATTATTATGCAAATTATAAATATAAAATAAACAAATATTAACATAAAATAAACAAATAGCAACATAAAATAAACTACATAATATTATGGTTAAACATTTCAATTTTTATTAATAAACACAGAAATATTTATTGATGATTTAATACATTAAATTTTAGAGATTTCTAAAATTTAATTATAAAATAATTTATAAATCATAATCATGTATTATTTTTATAATCATATGTTTTATAACATTAATTATTTTTGTGAATTATATTGTATACATATATATCTGATAAAATTACTTAATGTATTTACATAATTGTTTTAATTATTTTATTTATGTAGATTATATTATATATATTATATTATTATTAATAGATTTTTTTTTACCTTAAGAAGTGATCACGATAAAAGTTTCTTTAAAAATGCAGAACATGATCAAAATGTTACTAACATATTTACTTTCAATATTTTCTAAATAGAGTAGTAAATTGTTCTAAAAGACATTCTGACAATCAACACAAAACCACAAAATTAGTCTAATCTTTAGTTAAAAGTCGCTTATATTTTTAAAAAATTTTGTTGATTGAAAAGATTTCTAAGCAAAATAAAGTTAAAATTCCCAAGAAGGAAAGTTATCCATAATAATAGAATATATTTAAAGATGAAAAATTGCACTTCCTATTCTTATTTAAGTGTTTAAAAATTAATATCTTGGCAAAATCTCACAACTCAATCCTTTATTTTTCCATTAAGAATGGAAATTTTAGATAAACTGTCACTTCACGGAACAGGATTTAATTTATAAACCTATGTAAACAAGGAATGGAAATCAATGAGAAACCTGAGTGAATCTCAAACCCTATTCCTCACAGATATATGTATAGACGGATATGAGATGATGGATGTTTTTGAAAACGTTTCGTCCTCGAAAATTCGGGCCAATCATAAATCACTCTCCCCTTATCAGAACAGAAACAGATTTATCGTCACCAACATTGTTATTACGTCTTTGAAGGCACTAAATTTGTGTTATTCCCATTCATCTGTAGGGGTAAATTCATCTGGTTGCAGCATTGCAAGGTGAAGGGTAGGTCCATCTATTGTCCAGGTGCCGATGCAATGGATTCCAGTTGTTGGTCTCATTCATCTTCTTAGACCTTCGGACGTTCTACTGAAAGCTTCTTTCCGTCCAACTCAGTTTGGCAGTTGTTATTCATTTTGTTGTCGCTCCCATTTCTCGTGTCCCCCGAATCAACTTTTGCCATTCATCTTTGTGTCCGAATCATGAAAACAAATTTCGCAACTGCGATTCCGCTGGGCATCTATCTGATGGTTTTGTTTCTTTCTTTCTCTTCTCATTTTATCTTGGCCATTGAAAAGAATTCGATAGTGTCCTTCATTTCTTGTGAGATACAAATTTCTCTTGTGTCTTTATTGGAGGGTAGGGTGTTTAATCAGGGATTGTCACGTGTGTGGGGTTGTTTGGTGGGTGTTCGTTATTAGTTCCCTATTAAATCAATCGTTTTGTTTTATTCAGGAAAAAAGATGGAATCTTTTCCTTCTATCGGAGAATTAATATAAAAAGAGGTTTTTTTCAAAATACAGAATATGCAACAATTTGTCTAGGCCGATAAAGAAGAGATGATTAACGAAAAGCTTTCGATTAATTTATTAATTCCAACTAAGTCGCACCTATTTAATTGCTATTAAATGACTTCCTTAGAGTATATAAAATTATGATTTTCGATATATTTTCTAAAATAAAATGATGTTTTTAGTTATTTAAGTATTAGCCATTTAAACTCTTCGGATAATGAAGTGAATTTGACATAATTTTCATCTTAAAATTGACATTTAATTTTCTTGCATCTTTATTGGAGGAACTTTTATTTTCTGTTATTTATACAGTTGTAGATCAACAAGTGTTATTCAGAAACTTAATGGCTGGTTTAAAATTCTAAAAGACTTAAATCATTTTTATCAAAATGTATATATTTTTATAATGCTATATTTGTTCATTTTCTGACATACTTAAATTGACAGTTATCCCACTAAACCATGTACGCTAATATGTAAGACTAAATAATTCATCTCATACTACACTAAAAATCAAAGATAAATTTAATTTCTCTTAAAGTATGCAAATTCTGAATTTTAATTGAATTTGCTAAATAACGTTTTTTTTGTTCTTCTGTTTTTGCTTTTCTCATATTTTTGTGAATTTTGTATTTATTTTAATATATATTGATGATTATAGTATTTATTTTTGTATTAATTTGTATTTATTTTAGTAAATGTCGCATATATGCTATTCCCCATCACCGTTAATTTAAATAAAATTTTAGATTACTAGAAAATAGATATCCAATTAATAAATTGAATTAACTTATATAAAGTTATTATTAATTTACTATAATTATCAATTGTTTTAATTTGACTGAAATTATTGAAATTTGTAATGTCTAGTTGATTAATAACTCGTCTCATCTTAAATTGACGTAATTAATTCATAAATATTGATGTTCATTTTTTCAGTTATACTCTTTAATAACAAAATTTTCAGTAATTCCTCATTGACAGTCTTTTTAAAATTTTACCATAAATAATTTTTTTCTTTATTATTATCTCTTTGTTCCAAGTATGGAAAAGTTGGATATTCATGCATCATTCATTGGGAGTTTACATTGTCTCTATGGATATTCGTGCTTCATTCATTGTGAGTTTACATTGTCTATAAGGATATTCGTGCTTCATTCATTGTGAGTTTACATTGTCTATAAGGATATTCGTGCTTCATTTACTGTGAGTTTACATTGTCTGTAAGGATATTCGTGCTTCATTTACTGTGAGTTTACATTATCTCTTAAGTCTACATATCTTTTTTTCAATTTAAAAATATCTTGATCACAAGGAAAATATGATAATAAATTTATAAGCATTGTGTTTTTCAAAAAGTTTCGTGAAAACTTTAAGATTTCAAAAAATGTCCCTTTGATTTTTTTTTTGAAAATTTATTGTGTATTTTTAATTAAATAATTTTAATGCCCATGATTGATTGCACAGATTTTAGTAATAGTAATACAGTTTTTTTTCGTTCACTATGCTTCGTAATTTTTACACGTTTAATTTTCAGTAAAAAATAATCTTGTTAAGTAAGTGAAAATAAATTTACTTTACTTTATTTTTTCCCTCGTTACTATCAGAACTTTTTTTGTATTATTATCATTAATGATTTTATTTTAATTCAAACTCCTTTGCTCTTCGTCATCTTAAATTCTTTAAACATTTAAAAGATAAAAAATCGCACTGCTAATGAAAATCACTTGTCTCTTCTTTTATTTCAATATCTTAATTGCTTTTTGCATTACATTATTTCGTTTATTTCATAATTTTTATTTAACTTAATTTCATTTTTATTAATTAAATTAAACTAAACTGATTATAGCCAAGTATTATTATTTAATTATCTCACAATTGTTATTATTCCAATCTACTTACTGTTGCTTATTCTTTTAAAAACAACTGATTACGTGCTTCATTTATTTCTAATACAGCAAATTAATTCACATTTTGATTTGTTATGCTGCAAAATTTTTTTATTGCATTTGGGTTATGAATATATTTCATCATCATCATCTTAGTATGGTTCATTAAATCACATGAAACTTGATCTTAAATGAAACTTGATCTTAAATGAAACTTGATCTTAAATGAAACTTGATCTTAAATGAAACTAAATTTACATTTTTGCTTAAATTAAACCTTAAAATTTATCCGCTTCAATGTTTTATCAGTTCTTTAAAACTACGTCATAGTTTGGTTTAAATAAAAGTTATTTAAACTTAAATTAATGATTGTTACGTTATACCCACATAATGAAACCACGCGTAATGACTAACCGCAGAATATTTCAAGGAACGTAAACTTTAAAGCTTAATTTAATGAGGCTCCAATATCACAGTCATTACAGTACCACTCAAACTTTCTATTTTTAATTTTACGTCTTCATATTATGTAAAGTTCTCGATAGTAATTATTATAGTTTATATTATACATGGCTGGAATACATCCTATAAGTTAAAATAAATTTATATAGTAAGGAAAAGAGAAACACATGTTGTAACTAATTATTTGTTTATGAAATAATACTTTACGTTCAATTATTCTTTCACTTTAAATTTAATATTAAAGCCATATTATATGTTAATTAAAACGTTAATGGGATTTATATTAAGTGGTTTGGTTCTAATTCGCTTAATGAGGACCACCAAAAAAAATTACACTGTAGGCCGTGAATTTTTTCAACGTGCTTTTCTATAGGTTGGCTGAGAGAGTGGATGTTTTCCTGGTTTTCTTTACATGTATTACATATTGGGATGCAATATCGAAAAGACCTCTAGGAAATGCAATAATGATTGATTAGTTTATTTTTTTGGTCGCTCTACGGTCATTTTGTGCACACTTTGGGCTAATTAGACCGGGGCCTAAAGTTTAACGGGGATTCAGAACCACTAACAAACATACATGCCACCGTCAAGATTCAAACCAAAGGTCAGAGTGCTAGCTAATTGGCCATCAGGCCGCATGCATGCAATAATGAGGAATGCAATAATGAGGAATGCAATATTCTACTTTCTATGTTTAATTGAATAGTGTATCAGGCCCCTGTGGAGAACCCAGCTTAAAAATCGGCAAATCAACCACATCAATTATGAATTATCTCAAGTCAACTTACCCAGATTAAGAAAGAAAGATTTTATATTTGAAATAATTTTATAATTTGTAATGTTCATATATTAATTGAATTAATGATTTATACAAAATAAGGCATACACTGACTCATTACTTATTGATTGATTAACTACTGGCATTAAGAAAAATATTGATTCTTCTCTAGGCTCTTCCTATGTACGACAGGTAGTTGATATAATTTTTATTTGTTTTATTCTTAATTTGAGGATTAAAATTCATTGTAATAAAATTATAATATATTTTATGGATGTTCTTCTTAAATATATGAAATTATATACTTTACTGGTTGCTAATTAACTGATTAAATATCAATAACTTTTGTTTTAAAATTAATTTACACATATTTTGAATTATTTTTAAAATTGCACATACAACAAATTTCACATGCCAATTTCAAAATTTAAATAAAAAAAAATAATTACTATATTAAATGAAGTACATGTTTTGATAGAATAAAACGACATATTGTCATATCAAAAATTTAAAAATAATTTCCAAATGAAACTTCATATGGTTTAATTTTTTCAAGTTAATTTAAAAATAATTTTACTGTTATTATAGTTATTTAAGAAAAGAAAATAATATCATATCTTTAAAATAAAAAACATTACATTCAAAAGTAAAATTAGGTAATTGTATGTAAAATTAGATAATTATTATAAAAGTAATATAGATATTTATAGGACGCTTTTCATTAAATACGTTTATTAAAACCCTTTTAAAAATTCCGTACAATGTAGTTCCGTTTATAAAATTTATAAAAAAAATTTAAAATTATATGCACAAGACAAAAGCAAACATGATATTTTTTCTTTTAATGAATGAATGGAGATTACATTGAACAATATTAAATTTTTGCATAAATTTCTTCTGAATTGTATCAAAATAGCTTTTTTTAACCTTTCTTATAAAAAATACATTAATTCCTTTAAAAAAAATACTAAACAATGTAATTTCTTAATATAATATTTTCCATCAGAAGTCATTGAGCAATGGCAATTAATAAAACTGAAGAAGTTGATCTATGTCAATATTAACATGAAATTTTCCACCTGTCATAATCAGCTGCATAGTTTTCAAACCCCAGACTACTCAAGAAACTTTTTTTCTGCAATAGTAATTCTCTTTTACAAAAAGAAATTGATAGAAATATTTATTTATTTATTATTATTATTATTCATGATTTGTAATTGTTACTTGCGTTTGATACAAAAACATTTTTAAATTGTAATTTCTTAAATTTTCTTAAGCCAATCTTAATTCATTTCATTAGCTATATGCATAGTTGAAATCTACTTTTAAATTGCACAGCTTTTTATACTAATTGCTTTATAAACCATACTGTGATTGATCATGAAAATGCTTTTTATACTATAAAGGTAATTTATTCAACTCAATCAATCAAACGTAATTGCAATTAAAAAAAGAGATTTTTTAGATATAATCGCTTTTTTAATTAATTTTAGTTATGTAAACAAAATATTTCAGAAAATTTCTCTTCTTTTAATGTGAGGTATTATCCTTTTAGTTTAATCAAACTGGAAAAACAGATTCTCTGGGGATTTCCTTAAACATTAAAGTAGTTTTTGTGTACATAAAGAGATAAGGCAGTCATTAGAATAAAACAAATTATAACAAGAAAATTACATTTTGTTTTGATTTATAATATGAAAGTAAAAAAAAAAATATTTATAATTTGAACTAATGCGAGTTTTTTTTTACCCTCTAGTTTATTTTTTTTTTTTTAAATTCCTACTGGAATATCAAAAAATTAAGCAGAAAAAGTTCCCAGTACTGTAGATTAATCTGAAATATTTTTTTATTTCAGATTTAACTTGGTACGATAATTACTTTCAGTGAATTTTCCATATATGCGAATTAAAGCTTTTCGCTCTGTAACCTTTCAGTCGTCGACCATTATATCGATTGGTAGTCTCAGCAAATTATCTTATCTGTTCGAGCTCTAATTACGAAAATTAGCGATATTGTTGTAAAGACTACTCTTCATAAAGTAAATGTAAATTTCTGTAAATAACAAGTCACGCTTTGAACTTGTCTTTTTACAAAGATTAATGTAAAATAATTATAACACATTCTTTGGGAATTGTGTCTTTGCTCTTCGAAGATTATATTAGTTTGTGTAATTAATAATTTTTTGGTATAATAATTAAAAAATTATTTTATAAATTAATGTTGTAAATGCTACTCGTCACAAAAAAAACGTAATTTTTTGTACGAAAATCTCGCTTTGAATTCGTCTTTACGGAGATTAATGTAAGATAATTTTTACATATTCTTTGGAAATTTTATCTTTTCTTTTCAAAGATTAAATGAGTTCATTCAATTAATAATTTATTTTTTACAAATAATAATTTAAAATTTTTAATAATTAATTATAAATAAATATTACTGTAAATGCTACTCGTCACGAAAAAATGTACATTTCTTTAAATAGCAAAATCACATTTTGAACCTGATTTGACAAAGATCAAATAATTAAATCAAATAATAAAATAATTATCTTAAAACAAATGCAAGATAATTATTACATATTCTTTGGGTGTTATATCTTTGCTCTTCAAAGATTAAATAAGTTCATACAGTTAATAACTTATTTATGAATAATAATTTAATAATTAATTATAAATAAATATTGTTGCAAATGCTACTCGGCATGAAAAGAATGTAAATTTCTGTAAATAACAAATCACTCTTTGAACTTGCCTTTAAGAAGATTAATGTAAAATAATTATTACATATTCTTTCGGAATTATATCTTTGCTATTCGAAGATTAAATGAGTTTATGTAATTAATAATTTAATTATGAATAATAATTTATAAATTATTTAAAAAAATTAATTATAAATAAACATTGTCGCAAATGCTGCTCATCACAAAAAAAATTTAAATTTCTACTCTTCAGAACATAAATGTAAATTTCTGTAAATAACCAATCACGCTTTTTTAACTTTACTTATTCTTTGGGAATCATTTTTGCAAAGATTAATGTTTATGTAATTAACTTTAATTATGAATAATATTTTAAAATTATTTTAATAGTTAATTATAAATAAATATTGTTATAAATGCTTTGGGAATCATAAAAAAATATTTTTTGCTTTTCGAAGAGTAAATGAGTTTATGTAATTAAATAATTTAATTATGAATAATAATTTTAAAATTATTTTAATAATCAATTATAAATATATATTGTTGCAAAGACTACTTCCTAAAATAAATGTAAATTTCTGTAAATAACTAATCACACTTTGAACTTGCCTTTACGAAGATTAATGTAAAATAATTACAACATATTCTTTCGAAATTATATCTTTGTTTTTTGAAGATTAAATGAATTCATATAATTAATCATTTATTTTTATAAGTAATAATTTAATAATTATTTTAATAATTAATTATAAATAAATATTGTTGCAAATGCTACTCGTCACGAAAGCAATGTAAATTTCTATAAATAACAAACCACATTTTGAACCTGATTTGACAAAGATAAATATAAAATAACTACTTCACATTCTTTAATAATTATGTCTTCGTTCTACGAAGATTAATTACGTTCATGTAATTAATAAGCTGTATTTATGAATAATAATTTAAAAATTATTTTAATTACTTATTAAAAAAAATTATTGTTGTAAATGCTACTAATCACGAAAAAAATCTTAATTTCTATAAATAACAAATCACGTTTTGAACCTGATTTGATAAAGATAAATGTAAGATAATTAAGTCATATTCTTTGGGAATTATATCTTTGCTCTTCGAAGATTAAATGAGTTTATACAGTTAATAATTTATTTTTTATGAATAATAATTTAATAATTAATTATAAATAAATATTGTTGCAAAGACTACTCTTCGTATAACAACTGTAAATTTCTGTAAATAACAAATCATGCTTTGAACTTGTCTTACATAGATCAATGTATTATAATTATTACATATTCTTTCGGGAATTATATCTTTTCTTTCCGTAGATTAAATGAGTTCATGTAATTAATAATTTATTTTCGAATTATATGTTCGGGAATTATATGTTTGCTTTTCTAAGATAGAGTTTTTTTTTTTTATAAATAAATAATTTATTTTTCCAATTAATAAAACCTTTATTAGGAAATTCAAAAAGTACACGGCAAGGATTCATGTTTTCATATTTAGTTGTTTTACTATTCATTCTTTTTTAAGTATTATGGCCCTATTAGTGAGTAAGCATAAAATAATTTACTCCATCTAAAATATTTTGTAAATGACAAATTAAAGGTTTTAGAAACTTTATGACACAATATACCACGATTTTGTTACGTATAAAAAAAAAAAAAAAGAAAGATATTCGCAGTACCCCTCTTATTCAAAATATAGCAGATATCAATATAATAATAAAACTAAATCAGCTACCAACTGACAAACATGATCCTCGTTTTAGTAATTTTAAAAATTAATTAGATAATTTATGATAAAATAACCAAATGGCGAGATCAAATCCCAACGACTAAATAAATCCGCATCTATATGAACCATAAAAACACTTATAGATTGCATTCACATAAATAGTATTTGCATAAATGCAGTGAAAATGTAACCACAGTAGAAATAAATATGACAATTATTTTTAGATAATTAATTAATAATTAATAATAATCTAAATAATAGCTATCTCTGTTAAATGAGAAGACTTCGTTCCGATCAAGACACTAGGTGTTATTTTCTTCCTTACAATATTAAAGTAATCTCTTTAAGATATTGAAATCATAAATGTTTTCACTCATTGATGTTATAAGAAACATTTTAATTAAATATTAAAATTATGCGTTAAAAATTGTAAATACAGTCTTTTAAAATAATCTTCATCATGTAAGCCGAAAGGATATAATATTTTGTCATATTCTTCTTGTTATAATTACGGAATGCATTACGCAGTTTTAAATATAGTTGTTCGTAAAAAGTTACTAACTACATTAGTGGGGTTTTTCATAAAATATTTAAAATACGCACATTATTTATTAAAAGTGTTAAAAATTTTGAATTAGAAAAATCATGACAATTTACTATAATTAACTAAATAAACTGCAAGCAAAAAAAGAAGAAAACACGTCAAGAAAATTGAAAATTAGTTGAAACTCAATTGATACGAAGTAAAGTAAAAAAATGTAAATTTAATACGAATTGAATCTTTAATTCAGATTATCCAGTTACATACAGCGAACCATTCAATAAGGTGTTGATTCCGGATAACATGCAAAATGATATCCAACTTGGCACGGATTGTAGAGTTTGTGGAAGTGTTACAGCAGGAGTTCTTACTAAATACTCTACAACTGTCTAATTATGTCTCTTCACCAGTCCTGGGACGCTCGGAGACACCTACTCATCAGACTCAAAGCGTACTCTTATGAGGGCTGAACTGGTGATCTAGTTGGCCAATGAATCATTTGAAAAGTGTGAAGTCAATCTGGGGAAATGATTGTTGTGTAGGGATGGGCATGTTTTAGTTAAAATTCAAGCCCAAGTTACAGTGAAAGACAACACAACAAGGTGTTAAATATCGTGTTAACCAATATTGAAATTCTCGGTTGTCTGGGCGAGTGGCGGGTGACAGTTAGGCCAGCATTTCACCTCTGTTCTGGACATCTTCAGACATGTCGTCGCTGGGCATCGGGCTCAGTTCGAAGCGAAACTCATGACTGTAAGCAATTCTACATTAGTCAATGAGATTCCAGGTCATTTGAGCCAATCACTTTTACAAACATGCTAGTCGGTGTGGACAGCTGAGGGGGTAATCGACATAATGGCCTGAACCCATTCTCTGAATCATCTACGAATTATCCTTTCAATCACTGGTGTTCCAGTTACAAGTTGGATCGTTAATAATTATAAATCAGGGACGGTGAAATCCACCCTGACGATCGTTCTGTCCTCAAGTTACATCGTATAGGCCAAACGCTGCTTTCTACCGTGTTTCTACCATGGTACAATCATTCTTACCAACATTCTCAAATGGCGGCATTGTACATACCAAAATTTAGAATGATCTTTTGATTTAATCATATGAATATAATTGCTTTGTTCTTATTTTAAGGGTAAATTTCATTTACCCTATTTATTAGTCAGTTTTTGCAGTGTCCTAAATGTAACGGTTTTTAAAAAAAAGTATTACAGAGAAACGGTTAGTGTTAAGAAAAAAATTTCCACAAATTTATGTGGCAGGGTATAAAATTTTGAAATATTTTATGCAATTAAAAATTAAAATAAAACATAAATACGTCCACAAAGTAATAAATAATGTTACTATTTATTAATTATATTAAATAATAATTTAAAATTTTGAACGTAAAATAGTTGAGCATAAAATTTTATTAAATAATTTTGTACATTTAAATTTATGTCCCACCACATGAATTTTCTACAGGGATTATTTTTTAACCTTGATTGTTGTTTTTTTCTCTTTTTGGAAACAATTTAGTCTTTTTCAGAACACCTTGTTAAGTCAATCTATATATCAAGAAAAAAACATGTCGAAAATGAGAGAAACGGAATTATATATTCTTTTTTTGGAAAGTTCTGCATTTCAACTATAAATATCCTCTACTAATTATAAAGTTTATATATTAGCCCTTGTTAAAAAGGATTCAAGTAAAAGTTATTCGGAACCCGATGCCATAAGGTATTTATTCTTTATAAACAGAAACTTCCGATCTGCTTATTAGTCAAGGCAATATAAACTCATAAATTCACTTCTTAAGATTGCTTAATAAATAAACAAGCCCATACTGTAACAGCTCTCAATTTACATGTTGCCATTCTCAATAGAAAGGCTCATCAAATCCAATAACACCGATGCACAGATTCATGCGTGCATTTATTATATGGGCGTCTAACTCAAAGTTCTGGAAAACCACTCTACCTCCATTTGAATCGGGGAACAGAAGGTCTTTGTTCGCTAGTGTGATCCCGGACAAGTCTAAGTGGCATCAGCAGTAGTTACTGTCCCATCTTTCTCTGCAGGGTCGCGCTCTGTACGTAATGGCTCGTAAATCACTGGCTCCAGAGAAAGATGAGATGGGAGGAACTCTGGGGAGGAAAACTACTGACAAAACTACTTGCACCACACACTCGCCGCCTAATGATCAAGTGAGTTTGAAAGGAATCCGGTTCGCCATTCGTTTGGACTACTTGTGGTGAAGAATGGGCGGATTGAAATAATGGGATGCAACGCTTATAAGCATCTCACTTATTATGTGACTCTTTAATTAAGAGAAAATGCGGTCTGAATCATCGAAAGCAGTAATGTCAGATAAAAATGAACCATGAATATTAAAAGTGTGAGTAATGTCTTAGTCAGTAGATTTGAAATTGTTGTCATTATATTGTAATCCATGGAATATAAAATAAATTAAAAAATAACTGAAAAAAAAAGTACAGGCGATTAAAATTAATACCATAAGTTAGTTATCAATATTATTACAATTGTCTTCAATACAGATTGTTCTTTTTCCCCATCCTAGAAAGGGAAATAGAAAATCGAAACGGAAACAAAAGGGGGTACAGTTAAAGTTACACCAAAATTTTTTAATTTCTTAAAGCCAAGTTTTATTATAAAATAATTTCAAATATATATTTACCTATACTTTGACACATTTTTAATTTTCTTAGTTAAAATTTTATTTTATCTACAGCTGTAATGTTGATAATGATTTGGTGAGATGTACTTTTAAATTTTTGTTAGAACTTTAAGCAATAAACATCAATTTTGTTTAAGTTTTAAATTTATTTATCACAGTGTTTCTCGAATTCCAAAAAGAATTTATAAAATTTTTGGTTACTTGAAACTTTTGCCTTGTATTATTTGATATAAAACTCATCTTAAGATAATATTAATATTCAAAATTTGTTTTGAATTTTATGTGAAGTCGAGAATGGAAACATATAAAGCTCCTAAATTTAAACAGTATTATTTGAGATTAGTCAATTATCTTCTAGCATTGATTAATTTTTATTTGAAATACAATTTGGATTAATACATAAACTAAAAGGGCATTAAGGTGACAACGTTCTTCTCGGTTCTCTTAAATATATGAGAATTTGATATGAAAAAAAAAGGAATTGTTATAATAAAACAAAATATTTAAATGATGTTAAGATCTAAGTAAGTGTTTTCTATAAACCTTTAATTGAAACATATATTATAAATGCTAAAAAAAGTCTCTTTTATATTATATATAATTTTCACATTAGTAATTGTAGTATAAATATAAATAATGCAGATATATGCAGTATAAAATAGTAATAAAGCATGGAATTTTCAACTTTTAAATGAAAATTTAAATAACTAAGTTGTTTTTATAATTTGTTTACAAATTTAATTAATTAATTAAAATCTCCATAAAGAAAAATAACATTCTTCGTGACCATTTTAAGTGTAAATCTTAAATGTAAAGCATTTCCATACAAAATTTAAAAAACTGAAAAATCCATCCCTATACATCATTAGATATTAACATTTAAAATAGGATGAGAAACTTTCTCAAAGTTAGAGCCAACATGACAAAGAATAACTTTTACCATTCTATTAAAAGAGTGCAAGATTTCCTTTTGAGTTGTTTGTGAACACAACTGTCTAAACAATCAGATCAGATATAAACTTGACATCCAACATAACGCAGAAAATCTCTGTACATAATGTTGTCTATTCAACGAAAGCACCAGAGAATAACTAGCAACCAACCGAGGCACATTACATTTAATGCTTTGAAGATCATTTCCGCTTATAAAAGGGAGCAGTTGTACATAAGAGTTAGCAACCGATGCCAAATAACCAAGGCATAGACCCAAGCACTTGCATTCCATTTAATGTTTCCAGGAACAAGCCATTGAAATAAGCCAAGATTATTCTTAACAAGAATTAAAAGAGCTTAACTTAGCGAGAGTAAATTCCGTCAGACTTTGTTTGTTTAAAACTGAAGTCTACTCGTGTTCATGAATTATTCCTTCAGTAATAGCCAGTTACGTTCCATTCATTTACAAGATTTGTGAGTCAATTCGAAGCTGCCGATAAAAGTGACTTTTCTACATGCCTCAAGGAATGAAAAGTATCTTCGGTGCGCTGAAATGGGCATGTGTAATTTTGTGACTACAACGCGATGGTGATCCATTAACTTGCAATCGATGTCCATTAGCGTGCCATTAAAGTGGGTTTAATGATAGACAGCGAAATACCGAGACTTGATCTCACTAGAAATGTTGAGGTGTATCGCATTTTACTACCCATATTCGCAAGGATTTTCTACCAGGTCTACGATTTCCTGGTTACTTTACATTTTAGCACCTTCGCCTAATTGCTTTATCAGTCTCTGCAGCTTCGTTGGCATGGCATGGAGGAATTGGAAATCTAAAAGCATTAAAGTTACGCAACTTGGTAAATTTCTAATCCATTTAGTTTATTGTTGATACATTTGCATGTTTAATAGTACTACATTTTGTTTTTGGATACTAGATAAATAAATAATATCGTTTTATGTTTTCTTTATTGTTACAATAAAAATTTATTTAATATGCAATTTAATTGTATATGTATTATTAATGATTAACAAATGCTTGATAAAATACTGCAATTATGAAAATTTATTTTTAAAAAATTTGAATATATCGTTATAGACTTCATGAGAAATATTTTATAATTTTAAGTAAAAATGTTTATCATATTTTTAAATCTATATTCTAGAAAAATTTCTGCTTAACTTATACTTTCCACAGTTTTCATTTTAACTAATTATTTTTCATTGGTGTTATATTAATAAGTTTCGAAATTAGACATATAGAAACGATTTGAAATAGATAGTCCTTATCCATTTAATTAATGTCTTTTAGTTTGAATTTTTACTAACCACTTTCTTTTTTTTTTTTTTCTATGGAAGAGCACTCAACTATATTGTTTTTCCTACTATTCAGCTATTTTTAAAACTTAACCTTCATTTTGAGTGCTAATACCATACACATTGTAGGGTACTCAATATATAATATCACTAATTACATCTCTAATCTGTTTAAGAATTTCATAAAACTCTTATATATGATTCATCAGAAATAGCAGTTCATTTACATTTTGCTTTTTTATGTTATAAGAAATTTTTCATTCGATCATCTTCAACAAGAGCATTACTGTTGAAATTTATGCTTAAATAACAATGCATTTTTCATATAAATTTTCATTTATACATACTTTCATATTTGAACTTCTTCCAACTACATTTGTCATAGTTTAACTGTTTCTAACTACTTGAAACTACACGGTATTGTTTTCAAGATCATATAAATAAAAATTACATTAAATGAAAGAACTTTAAATTCAAATGAAAATGTCTAACAATTAAATCTCGAAAAGTTTTAGAAATCCCAATGTATTTATGTAGTTATTTATTCTTTTTATTAAACATTTACCACAAAATTTAGGGCCATATATAGACGTGGTCTTGATCCAGTGTTGTCTGGGGATACAAACTAAATTATGTCTAAAAATAACTACGCGCTGTTTAGTTGCCATATTTATTAACATTGCAAAGACAGATTTATTAACTGCAACACATAACACACAGAACACAATTATATATCAGTATTTACAAAATAATCTTAAAAAGCCAGTTCGTTATTTGTACCATCCATACTGCTGGGCACCATTCTCTCGTCTGCTGTACTCTCCGTACTGCCTGGAACCCTTCACTTGACACTGCACACTCCCTTTTCTCTTTCTCTCCCCTCTCCCATTATCGGTTCCAAAGTCTAACGGGCTAAAAAAACCTGGAAGTCAAAGTCTAAAGTAAGGTGATTTTCAGCCCGTCCTTGAAAGGAACGTATGAAGTCCAAAGTCAAATGAATGAGTCAACCCGTCCAGGAAAGACGGATCTATTAACTTTGACTTCACGATTATGACGTTTTGTGGAAATGCATGGCGGATCCTTACTTTACTATACTTTAAAAGAAATAATTTTCTTTTGGGACTGATTAAAAATTTTCTTTCTGACTTATTAAAATTGCATATAATGAAAAGAAATTGATTTAAACAACAAATATGGAACTCCTTTTTCTAATATAAAATTATTATTTTCTACTTCCCTCGTGCATTTCCGTTCCACTTTTTTAAAAATTAATTTAACTAAGTAAATTACATTGTAGTCAGAAAATAATTATGAAAGTTGTACTTTATCCAGGCTGTTTCATCTTTAATAATTGTATGGGAGATTTGTTAACACAAAAAATTGATACTAATTACATCTTTTGAGAAGAAATGATTTACAAGGACCTTTTTATATTAAAACTCCCCAATGACACAATATCTATCAATAACTCATGTCTATTTGCTTTTCTTTTATGTAAGTTTTATTACTACTTTCACAACTACCAATTATTAACATTTTAAAAACAGCGCATCGCAATGGAAATTCCATTGAAACAAATAAATAACCTAATTAGATTTTTTTTCACGGATTTTTCTTTCATGATCATTTTTAATAAAAGATTTTTTTTGTCCTAAGCCGGATAATATTCTAATTACAGATTTTGTTACTGTTTTACCCAATTAATTTCGTACTTATTTTTTTTACTATTTTCTTTCCTTAAAATGGGATTTCTCTATATTTGTGACGCAAGTAATTCCAAAGCTTTCATTTCAAATTAGACACTTTAAGGAAATAAAACCAGATTTTTATGAGACAATTTTTCTTTAAACATAAATCCCCCTTTAGATATCTGAGAAATCTTATTGTTTTCATCTGAACGTTAATACCGAAATTTTACACTCCAGCTATTAGCGAGTGAAACGAAAAATAACAGGTTCAAAATGCAATGGAAAAAAACTGATAAGCAGATTAATACTGATAAGTATCTGTCCAAAAGTAACTCATTCGAAAGCAGATTACACTAATTTGAAACCAGACCATAAACCTTTCAAGAAAGCTCACTTTTTACATGCTTCATAGTTACTGGAAATTACCTTTTCCTTTACTTTTCTTCTACATTATAAAAAAGGGTTTTCTAAAGAATGTTTTCTAATAACAGACTCCTAAGCCTTTTCTTTGAAAATTTATGTAAAAGGACTAAAAAAAAAAGACCATTTATGATGGCAGAAACGAATCTAGTCAGCCAAGCATAAAATTCCATATTTAATTCAGTGCATGCATAATGTAGGTTAAGAAAAATTGATTCAATGTCCTCAGGTGTTAAAAGGTGGTAGGAAGCTATAGAAAATGAATGAAGAAGAAGTGAAGTAAGTTGTCAGAAAAAAAGTATTGATGGCGAAAATGGGGTTTGTATTTCTTGTGCTTTTTAGTAGAAAAGATTACTTTTATGCAATACATTATTTTTGAGAAAGACTGAAATAAGTTTGGGGAATAATAATCTTTTATCAAGATTTCCTTCTTTTTTTGGCTTTCAGTCGTTAAAAACTAAATAGATATATAATGTAACTAAAATAAGATTCTTGGATGAATAATAAAAATCGTATAGTTTAATTAAAAGTCGAGGCTGTTCTGTGTGTAATAAAATGTTGTATACTTATAATTAATATTAAAACTTTATATAAATATAAATTAAAGAATGATAATCATAAAACTAACATAATAACTGTTGGTAAAGTGTTTTAGAAACTGAGGGATTAAATGAAAGTGTAACGTTTCGGCCTATACTAGACATTTAACTGTTTCAAGGAGAGGGCCACTTTCAGATTCATAGGAACACTTTTAATTTTTATTTATAAGCTTTATACATATATAAATACAGAATAATATTTATTAAAATTTATTATTTACAAAAAGAGAAATCAAAGAATTAAATTTGATTCGCAAATGTAGTTCACTCCAAGAATGGAAATTTTGAAAGTTCTTAAGTCTACGACGAATCTCAAAACACACTGTCTGCGGTATATATCAATTATCACTCGGCGTAATACACGAAATCACGAGGGTTTCACTTTGTAAACAGGCGAAAACTAAGACTTGTTCTGTCACTTCAGGGAAAATGAGAAAAACAACATTCTTTAACGACTCATCGACACGTATTCTTGAAACTGTGTTTTAACTTATATTTTTAAACAAATGGCATATACGTACATATGGATATTATATTTTCTTCCTTGGAACACAAATTTTGAAAGAAATATATACGTGTAGTATATATTTCTACACATGAAATATGTTGTTACATGAAATATGTTAATAGATAAATAAATAAAAAATTTTACGAATCTTTCATCCATCTTTTTTGTAACATTGTAATATACTTCTTCCTAATTAATTTTTCTTATGAATCACCCAATAAATTTTACGCTACTTTCCTAACAACTTAGACTAATATATGGCTATATGTTTCAATTCGTAAATTTTAAATAATTTTTCTTTGCAAATGTATGGCTTAAAGTACTAAAATAAACATTTTTCATTTTAAATTTACTACACAAAACAAGAATTTATTTGTTAACATATTTATCCAGATAATTCTTTAATAAAAAGAAACAAAATCTATACTATAAATTCTTTTCTTTCCCTATAGTCTTATTAAATTATTTACAATAATGAATAATTACGAAAAGGCTGAACATTTTCATGTCAATCCTTACAATTATTTCGCTTACTTTAAAAGAAATAAAATCTCGCTTCGTCTTCTCTCACCTTGAAGAAAACTGTAAACGTAAATAAGAAATTGTTCGTCTTCCAACCTATTTAAGCGTATGTTTTAATATATTTACTACTCATTATTTAATTAAAAAATTTCCTTACGAAAAGTTAAAACTGAAAATAGGAAAACAGTTCCTTCTAGGTACATCGCACAAGCACTCATTTATAAATTACTATACTTCCTTAATCCTTGGAAACTTCGTTAATCATTCTACATTAATTAGCTACCTTTTCTGTGCGAGACGATGAAAAAAAAATTGAATTTACAAGAGGGTTTCCTCGTTTAAATGGGTGTGTATATGTATCTTCTAATGAAAAATGATGGAGATTTGAATTTGTATTTGAAATTTTTTTAATGATCAATAACAAAGATTATTTAACAATATTTTATTCCATTTTAATTGAAAAATGACAATAGAAATCCTGAATATAAATTACTTTTAATATAACAGAGATAATTAAACACTATGTTGTTTTTCAAAAATTGTTTTTGGTAGCGTTTAAATTATAGTGCATTATTATTGATAAATCTGTTTTATTATGTAAAATTGTTTTTATTTTTAGTTTAAATTTATCAATTGAATTTAAATAGTATAATTTTTAATGAATATCATAGTTTTGTATCCTAGTATATTTAATGAATGTTAGTAAGTATGCTTTTTTATATTGATTGTGTCTATCAGCATTTAAATATATAAAGTCCTTTAGTAAACTATACCTAACTAATTATAATGCAATATTTTTTTTGCTAATGTTAAATAACAAATATTCTGCATTTGAAAGAATCTGGAAAACTGCTTTTCAACATGTTTGATTTGAGTTAAATGGATTTGAAACTTAATTCTTTTTACTAATGATAAAACTGTAATGGAAATAGAAATTTTTAATCTGTAATATTTATCTCTGGGGCCAGATGGGCCAGTGACTAGCGGTGTGGCTCTCGGTGCTACAGGTTTCCGGTTCCAGTCTCGCGGTGCTATAGATGTTTGTTGTGGTTCGAATCCACTTTAAATCATATGTCCCCGTCTACAATGACTGTAGGGCATAGGGCTGGCAATCCTACCTCATAAAAAGGAAAAGTTCTCCGGCCTCGAAATCTGCCAGCAGGCAGATTGCTTTTCCTAACCATGGGGCTGCTACGCTAATGAAGAATATTTATCTCTGCATTGTACATAGAAACCTGCATTGTGTATAGAAGATAGTGTGCATATAGTGTGTCTTCTGCATTGCGTATAGAAGATAATGTGATTTATTGATACAAAAAATTTATACTAATTACATCCTTTCAGAAAAAACGAGTTACACGATAATTTTGATATTAAACCGCACCAATGGCACAGTATCTCCCAATACCTCACGTCTATTTGCTTTTCTTCTATACAAGTTTTATTAGTACTTTCACAACTACCAATTATTAACATCTTAAAACTGCGCGTCGCAATGGAAATTCCATTGAAACAAATAATCTAATTAGATTTTTTTTATCACGAATTTTCCTTTCATGATCATTTTTACAAAAAGATTTTTTTCTAAGCCGGATAATATTCTAATTACAGATTTTGCTACAGTTTTTCCCAATTAATTTCGTACTTGTTATTTTACTATTTTCTTTCCTTAAAAATGGGATTTCTATATTTGTGACGCAAGTAATCCCAAAGCTTTCATTCCAAATTAGACACTTTAAGCAAATAAAACCAGATTTTATGAAACAATTTTTCTTTAAAACATAAATCCTCCTTTAGATATCCGGAGAAATCTTCTTGTTTTCATCTGAGCGTTAATACCGAAATTTTACACTCCAGCTATTAGCGAGTGAAACGAAAAATAACAAGTTCAAAATGCAATGGAAAAAAAACTGATAAGCAGATTAATAATTTATATGTATCTGTCCAAAAGTAACTCATTCGAAAGCAGATTACACTAATTCGAAACCAGACCATAAACCTTTCAAGAAAGCTCACTTTTACATGCTTTATAGTTACTGGAAATTACCTTTTCCTTTACTTTTCTTCTACATTATAAAAAGGGGTTTTCTAAAGAATGTTTTCTAATAACAGACTCCTAAGCCTTTTCTTTGAAAATTTATGTAAAAGGACTAAAAAAAAAGACCATTTATGATGGCAGAAACGAATCTAGTCAGCCAAGCATAAAATTCCATATTTAATTCAGTGCGTGCATAATGTAGGTTAAGAAAAATTGATTCAATGTCCTCAGGTGCTAAAAGGTGGTAGGAAGCTATAGAAAATGAATGAAGAAGAAGTGAAGTGAGTTGTCAGAAAAATGTATTGATGGCGAAAATGGGGTTTGTATTTCTTGTGCTTCTTTGTAGAAGAGATTACTTTTAAGTAATACATTATTTTTGTGAAAGACTAAAAAAAGTTTGGGGAATAATAATCTTTTATCAAGATTTTCTTCTTTTTGGCTTTCTGTCGTTGAAGTCTAAATAGATATTAATGTAACTAAAATAAGATTCTTGACTGAATAATATAATCGTATAGTTTAATTCAAAGTTGAGAGTGTTCTGTGTATTAAAATTTTTGTGTATTTATAATTAATATTAAAACTCAAAATAAATATAAATTAAAGAATGATTATTATTAGACTAACATAATAACTGTTGGTAAAGTGTTTTAGAAACTTAGGGGTGTAATAAATGGGTGAAAATAGTCGTGTAACGTCTGACCTATACAAGACCTTTAACGGCTTCAAGAAGAGGGGCCACTTTCAGGTACATAGGAACATTTTAATTTTTATTTCAAAGCATTATACATACAAAACTCTATTTACTACAATTTATTATTTACAAAAAGGAAAAATTTAAAAATTAAATTTGATTCACAAGTACAGTTCAAGGATGGAGATTTTCATAGTTCTCAAGTCTACGACGAATCTCAAAACACGTGGTCTGCCGCATATCTTAACTATCCCACGGCGTCCTACAGGGAAAACACAAGAGGCTCACTTTGTAAGCATGCAAACTCCGACCTGTCTTCTTAAAAAACCGCCATTTAAGAAAAATCTTTCAAGGCGGGAGGTCAGCTTCTCTCACTTATCATTGGAGTAGGAATTTTCTCAGCTAACGGTCTATCACCAATAACGATACAACAACTCCTGGTGTTGTCCATATTCCATCTATAATTGTTTCGACCTGTGAAGGTCATACAGACAATCGCTAATTTCATGAGTCTCATTATACATGACACTGAATATCTGCTATCAGATTTGAGTCACAGGTGCTTCTCATTAGTATAAAACACTTATTGAATTTAATATAACTAACCACAACACTGCTTGTCTGTGTAAAAACTGAGTGACACAAACAATTTTTATGTACTTGTCAAAAAAATATACATTCCTATCTCCTGGGAAAGTGTCACAACTCTTCTCGAGGGAAAATGCTACAGTAGATATTTCTACATTCCACATAACAGGTTCCGCGTTATTTTTTTATCAAGGACAAAAAACATCAAAATTTTCAAGGGATTTTTGGGTAAAAAGGAAACATTTCATGTAAAATCTTTTACTTTTCACTTTGAAGAGAAAGTAGTCTACATTTAAGTCAATTGAAGAAGACACTTGGAAGATACCGAACTCCACTTCAATGGAGCATATTCTTAATGAATATCAATAAACAATTTTAAATCATTATGCGACGATATGTTTATTTAACAGGCTTGGTAAAAAAATAGTAAATCATATTTATTCAAATGCAAATAATATTTCTTGAAGTAAATTCGTTAACTATCTTAAACTGTAAGAAACATTATATTAGATGTTTTTCTTCTCTATGAAAAAAACAGTTGCATCTGAACACTATTTAAATAAGTCTATAAGAAAGAAAATACAGTAGAAAAAAAATATTGTAAGTAAGAATGATTTAAAAATACAGCTTTTCTTGAAACTGTTTTTTAACTTATATTTTTTTAAACAAATGACATGTATTTACATATGGATATTATATTTTCTTCCTTGAATACAAATTTTGAAAGAAATATCTATGTCTAGTATATGACATGAAATATGTTACTAAATAAATAAAAAAACTTTTACGAATCTTTCATCCATCTTTTTTGTAACATTGTATTATACTTCTTCCAAATAATTTCTCTTATGAATCACCCAATAAATTTTACACTACTTTCCCGCAACATAAACTAATATATGGCTATATGTTTCAATTCGTAAATTTTAAATAATTTTCTTTGCAAACGAATGGCTTAAGGTACTAAAATAAACATTTTTCATTCTAAATTTCCCTATATAAAACAAAAATTTATTTGTTAACGTATTTAACCAGATAATTCTTCAAAAAAAATTTAAAAAAAAAAAAAATCTATACTATATATCCTTTTCTTTCCCTATAGTCTTATTAAATTATTTACAATAATGAATAATTACGAAAAGGCCGCGCATTTTCATGCCAATCCTTACAATTATTCGCTTAGAAAAAGAAATAAAATCTCGCTTCGTCTTATCTCTCCTTGCAGAAAACTACAAACATAAATAAGAAATTGTTCGTCTTCCAACCTATGTAAGCGTGTATTTTAATATATTTACTACTCATTATTTAATTACAAATTTTCTTGCAAAAAGTTAAAAATGAAAATAGGAAAACAGCTCCTTCTTAGAAACATCGCACAAGCTCATTTATAAATTACTATACTTCCTTAATCCTTGGAAACTTCGTTAATCATTCTATATTAATTAGCTGCCTTTTCTGTGCGAGACGATGAAAAAAAATTGAATTACAAGAGGTTTTCCTCGTTTAAATGGTGTGTATTTGTATCTTCTAATGAAAAATGATGGAGATTTGAATTTGTATTTGAAATTTTTAACGATCAATAACAATGATTATTTAGCAATACTTTATTCCATTTTAATTGGAAAATGACAATAGAAATCCTGAATACAAATTACTTTTATAAAATAGCGATAATTAACCAATGTTTCAAACTGTTTTGGTAGCTTTTAAAGTATAATGCATCTGTTTTATTACGTAAAATTGTTTTTATTTTTAGTTTAAATTTATCAATTGAATTTAAAATAATATATTTTTAACTGAATATAATAGTTTCTATAATAGTATATTTAAAGAATGTTAGCAAATATGCTTTTTTATATTGATTGTTTCTAACGTAATCAGCATTTAAATACACAAAATTCCTTTAGTAAACTATACCAAACTAATTATACTGAAATACAATTTTTTGAAAATGTTAAATAACAAATATTCTGCATTAGAAAGAATCTGAAAAATTGCATTTCAACAAGTTTGGTTCCAGTGTGATGGATGTTGAAAACTTGATTTTTTTATATTAATAAAACTGGAAAGATAAATTTTTAATCTGTAATATTTATCTCTGGGGTCCCATAGCCAAGCTACTAGCGCTCTGGCACTCGGTGCAACGGGTTACGCGATCGAGTAGTAAGGTGCAATGGATGTTTGTAGAGGTTCGGAATCCACTTAAAATCGTAGGTCCCTGTCTAATATGACTGTAGGGCATATGGCTGGCAATCCTACCTCAAAAAATAAAAATATATCTTGTCTCGAAATTTGCCAGTAGGCAGACTGCTTTGCCCGTCATAGCCTGCTGCGGCAATGAAGGAATACTTATCTCTGCATTGTACATAGAAATCTGCATTGTATATAGAGGATAGTGTGCATATAGTGTGTCTTCTGCGTTGCATATAGAGGATAGTGTGATTTATGCATACGAAAAATTGATACTAATTACTTCTTTTGAAAAGTTACAAGAACTTTATATTAAAACTCACCAATGACACAATATCTCCCAATAACTCATATCTATTTGCTATTCTTTATATAAGTTTTATTACTAATTTCACAACTACCATTTATTAACATTTTAAAAAAATCCGCGTCGAAATGGAAATTCCATTGAAACAAATAAATCTAATTAGATTTTTTATCAGGGATTTTCTCTTTCATGATCATTTTTACTAAAAATTTTTTTCCTAAGCCGGATAATATTCTAATTACAGATTTTGCTACTGTTTTTCCCAATTAATTTCGTACTATTTTCTTTCCTTAAAAATGGGATTTCTATAATTGTGACGCAAGTAATCCCAAACTTTCATTCCAAACTAGACACTTTAAGCAAATAAAAACCAGATTTTTATGAGACAATTTTTCTTTAAAACATAAATCCCCCTTTAGATATTCGGAGAAATCTTATTGTTTTCATTTGAGCGTTAATACTGAAATTTTACACCCAGCTATTAGCGACTGAAACCAAAAAATAACAAATTCAAAATGCAATGGAAAAAAAACTGATAAGCAGATTAATAATTGATAAGTATCTGTCCAAAAGTAACTCACTCGAAAGCAGATTACACTAATTCTAAACCAGACCATACATTTTTCAAGAAAGCTCACTTTTACATGCTTCATAGTTACTGGAAATTATCTTTTCCTTTACTTTTTCTTCTACATTATAAAAAGGGGTTTTCTGAAGAATGTTTTCTAATAACAGTCGCCTAAGCCTTTTCTTTGAAATTTATGTAAAAAGGACTAAAAAAAAACATTTATGACGGCAGAAACGAATCTAGTCAGCCAAGCATAAAATTCCATATTTAATTCAGTGCGTGCATAATGTAGGTTAAGAAAAATTGATTCAATGTCCTCAGGTGCTAAAAGGTGGTAGGAAGCTATAGAAAATGAATGAAGAAGAAGTGAAGTAAGTTGTCAGAAAATGTATTGATGGCGAAAATGGGGTTTGCATTTCTTGTGCTTCTTAGTGGAAAAGATTACTTTTAAGCAATACATTATTTTTGAGAAAGAATAAAAAAAGTTTGGGGAATAATAATCTTTTATTAAGATTTTCTTCGTTTTGGCTTTCAGTCGTTCAAGACTAAATAGATATTAATGTAACTAAAATAAGATTCTTGGATGAATAATAAAATCGTATAGTTTAATTAAAAGTCGTGACTGTTCTGTGTAATAAAATGTTGTGTACTTATAATTAATATTAAAAAATTATTATAAATATCTTTTAAAGAATGATAATCATAAGACTAATATAATAAATGTTGGTAAAGGTTTTAGAAACTTAGAAATTAAATGGAAGTGTAACGTCTCAGACTATACTAGACATTTAAAGGCTTCAATAAGCGGGCCACTTTCAGGATCATGTGAACATTTTAAATTTTATTTACAAGAATTATATATATATATATATATATATATAATATATAGAACACTATTTATTAAAATTTATTATTTACAAAAATGAAAATTAAAGAAATAAATTTGATTCACAAAGGCACGATTAAATCACAAGTGCAGTTCACTCAATGATTTCTGAGGCAGTTTTCAGAGTTCTCAAGTGGACGACGAATCTCAAAAGACATGGTCTGCGACAGACCTCACTTATCACACAGCGGGATACACGAAACCATAAACGCCTCAATTTGGAAACAGGCGGAAACTGTCACTTCAGAGAAAAACAACACTCTTTGTTGACTCTTTTGAGAACTCTTCTTTCTTCTCCAAAACCCTCCATTTAAGAAAATCCTTCATGGGGGAGGATCAGCTTCACTCACTTCTCATTGCAGTAGACATTTTCTCAGATCATTGTATATCACCAATCACGATGATATATGCAACAACTAATGGTCCATATTCCATCTGTAATTGTTTTGACCTGTGATGGTCACACAGACACTAATTTTATGAGTCTCATTATACATAACATAGAATATCTACTATCAGATTTGAGTGGCATGTTGTTCTCATTAGTACAAAAACACTAATTGTATGTAATATAACTACCCACAACACTGCTTATCTGCTGTCAAATTTGGGTGATAGGTTATGTATTTGTAAAAGATATCACGCGTAGGAAAAACGTCACAACTCTTCTCGTGAGAAAAATGCTACAGTAGACATTTCTAAATTCCACATAACAAGTTCTGCGTTTTTTTTATCAAAGAAAGAAAAATCATCAAAATTTTCAAGGACTTATTGGGTAAATGAAAACATTTATTGTAAATTTCTTTTAATTCTCACTTTCAAGAGAACGTAGTCTACATTTAAGTCAGTTGCAGAAGAAGATACCGAACTTCATTGATGAATATTCTTAATGTATGTTAATAAAAAGTTTTAAATCATTATGCACGATATGTTGAATTAGCAGGCTAGGTAAAACAAATAATAAATCATATTTCTTCAAATGAAAACAATATTTCTTGAAGAAAATTGGTTAATTGTCTTAAACTATAAGAAATATTATATTAAGCATGTTTTCTTCTCTATAAAAACGAAATTGCATCTGAACATTATTTGAATAAGTAAAAAACTTTATTATTATAAAAGAAAATACAGTAAAAAATGGAAGTATGAAATATATTATAAGTGAGAATGATTTAAAATACAGCTTTTCTTGAAACTTTTTTTAACTTATATTTTTTAAACAAATGGCATGTAATGGAAATTATATTTTCTTCCTTGGATTCCAAAAATTTATTTGTTAACGTATTTAACCAAATAATTCTTAAAAAAAAAAAAAAAAAAAGGAACAAAATGTATACTATAAATCCTTTTCTTTCCCTATAGTCTTATTAAATTATTTACAATAATGAATAATTACGAAAAGGCCGCGCATTTTTTCATGTCAATCCTTATAATTATTCGCTTACTTAAAAGAAATAAAATCTCGCTTCGTCTTATCTCTCTTGAAGAAAACTATAAACGTAAATAAGAAATTGTTCGTCTTCCAACCTATTTAAGCGTATGTTTTAATATATTTACTACTCATTATTTAATTACAAATTTCCTTGGAAAAAGTTAAAACTGAAAATAGGAAAAACAGCTCTTCTTAGAAATATCGCACAAGCACTCATTTATAAATTACTATACTTCCTTAACTTGAAACTTCGTTAATCATTCTACATTAATTAGCTGCCTTTTCTGTGCGAGACGATGAAAAAAAAAAATTGAATTTACAAGAGGTTTTCCTCGTTTAAATGGGTGTGTATATGTATCTTCTAATGAAAATGATGGAGATTTGAATTTGTATTTGAAATTTTTTAATGATCAATAACAAAGATTATTTAGCAATATTTTATTCCGTTTTAATTGGAAAATGACAATAGAAATCCTGAACACAAATTACTTTTTATATAACAGCGATAATTAACCAATGTTATTTTTTCAAAAATAACAGCTTTAATTAAAATAACAGTTTTTAAAGTATAATGCATTATTATTGATAAATCTACGATTATTTTATTATGTAAAATTGTTTTTATTTTTAGTTTAAATGTATCAATTGAATTTAAAATACTATATTCTTTTTACTGAATATAATAGTTTCTATAACAGTATATTTAATGAGTGTTAGCAATATATATTTTATATTGAATGTTTCTAACTTAATCAGCATTAATTGAAAAAGGACATTAAAAATCCTGAATTTAAATTACTTTTTTATATAATAGCGATAATTAACCAATGTTATTTTTCAAAAAACTGTTCTTGGTAGCTTTTAAAATATAATGCATTATTATTAATAAATCTATTGTATTGTGTAAAATTGTTTTTATTTTTAGTTTAAATTTATCAATTGAATTTAAAATATAATTTTTAGTGATTATAATAGTTTCTATATTAGTATATTTAATGAATGTTAACAAGTATGCTGTTTTTGTATTGATTGTTTCTAACGCAATAGCCTTTAAATACAGAAAGTAGTTTAGTAAACTATACGAAACTAATTATAATGAAATAAAAAATTTTTGATAATTTTAAATAAATATTCTGCATTTGAAAGAATGGGGAAAACTGCTTTTCAACAAGTTTGATTCCAGTGAAATGGATGTTGAAGACTTAATTCTTTTATACTAATGAAAAAACCGTAACGAAAATAGAAATTTTTAATCTGTAATATTTATATTTGGCCTGATGTCAGAGTGACTAGCGCTCTGACTAGTGCTATGGATGTTTGTTGTGGTTCGAATCCACTTAAACCGTAGGTTCCGATCTAATATGATTGTATAGCGTAGGGCTAGCAACCCTAACTCGTAAAATGAAAGAATCTTCTGTCTCGAAATCTGCCAGTAAGCAGACTGCGTTGGCCCAACATGAGGCTGTGGCGCCAATGAAGGAATATTCATCTCTACCTTGTACATAGAAACCATTAAACAGAATTCTTTCCAAAGTATGATCTATTATCTTTGAGTTCAAGGTTATGAGGTTTTGGGGGAATGCATGGTGGATCCTTACTTTTATTATACTTTTAAAAAAAATTTCATTTGGAACGGATTAAAATTTTCTGACTTATTAAAATAATAAACTAATTTAAACAATTAATAAGGAACTCATTTTCTAAAAATATAATTATTATTTTTTCTACTTCTCTCATGAATTTCCGTTTATTTTTTTTTTTAATTAATTTAACCAAGTAAATTATACTATAGTGAGAAAAATAATTATGAAAGTTATGCTTTATCCCGGTTTTTCATCTTAAATAAGTGTATGTGTGATTTGTCGTTACGAAAAATTGATACTAATTACATCCTATGAGAAGAAACAAGTTACAAGAAACGTTTTTATATTAAAGCTAACCAGTGATACAATATCTCCCAATAACATCTATTTTCTTCCTTTTTTACAAGTTTTATTACTAATTTCACAACTACCAATTATTAACATTTTAAAAATTGCGCGTTGCAATGGAAATTCCATTGAAACAAATAAATAATCTAATTAGATTTTTTTTTTCACGGATTTTTCTTTCAGGATCATTTTTAATAAAAGATATTTTTGTCCTAATCCGGATAATATTCTAATTACAGATTTTTCTACTGTTTTTCCCAATTAATTTCGCACCATTTTCTTTCCTTAAAAATGGGATTTTTATATTTGTGACGCAAGTAATCCGAAAGCTTTCATTCCAAATTAGACACTTTAAGCAAATAAAACCAGATTTTATGAGACAATTTTTCTTTAAAACATAAATCCCCCCTTTAGATATCCGGAGAAATCTTATTGTTTTCATTTGAGCGTTAATACCGAAATTTTACACTCCAGCTATTAGCGACTGAAACCCAAAAATAACAAATTCAAATGCAAATGGAAAAAACTGATAAGCAGATTAATAATTGATAAGTATCTGTCCAAAAGTAACTCACTGAAAGCAGATTACACTAATTCTAAACCAGACCATAAACCTTTCAAGAAAGCTCACTTATACATGCTTCATAGTTACTGGAAATTACCTTTTCCTTTACTTTTCTTCTACATTATAAAAAAAAAGGGGTTTTCTAAAGAATGTTTTTCTAATAACAGTCGCCTAAGCCTTTCGTTGAAAATTTATGTAAAAGGACTAAAAAAAAAAAAACAATTTATGATGGCAGAAACAGAATCTAGTCAGCCAAGCATAAAATTCCATGTTTAATTCAGTGCATGCATAATGTAGGTTAAGAAAAATTGATTCAATGTCCTCAGGTGCTAAAAGGTGGTAGGAAGCTATAGAAAATGAATGAAGAAGATGTGAAGTAAGTTGTCAGAAAAATATAGTGATGGCGAAAATGGGGTTTGTATTTCTTGTGCTTCTTAGTAGAAAAGATTACTTTTAAGCAATACATTATTTTTGAGAAAGAATAAAAAAAGTTTGGGGAATAATCTTTTATCAAGATTTTCTTCGTTTTGGCTTTCAGTCGTTCAAGACTAAATAGATATTAATGTAGCTAAAGATTCTTGAATGAATAATAAAACCTTATAATTTAATTAAAAGTTCAGATTGTACTGTGTAAGAAATGCTGTATATTTATAATTAATATTAAAATTCATCATAAATACAAATTAAAGAATGATAATCGTAAGACTAACATAATAAATGTTTATAAAGTGTTTTAATAGTATTGTGTTGAATAATAGTGTAACATCTCGGCCTATACTAGACTTTTTAACGGCTACCAGAAGGGAGTTACTTTCAGATTCCAAGGAACATTTTTAATTTTTATTTACAAGCAATATACATATATGCATACAGAACAGAATTTATTACAATTTATTATTTAAAGAAAGTGAAAATTAAAGAATTAAATTTTATTCAAAAATAAAAAAAAAGTTTGCGAATAATAATCTTTTATCAAGATTTTCTTCCTTTTGGCTTTCAGTCGTTGAAGTCTAAATTTATATTAATGCACTATAATAAAATTCATGAATGAATAATAGAATTGTATAGTTTTATTAAAAGTAAAGACTGTTCAGTGTAAGAAAATTTTGTTTACTTATAATTAATATTAAAAGTTATTATATAGTAAATTCAAATTAAAGAATGATTACCATAAGAATAATATAATAAATGTTGGTAAAGTGTTTTAATAGTAGTGTATTAGTGTACACTACTATTTAATTGTAATGTAACGTCTCGGCCTATACTAGACCTTTAACGGCTTCAGGATATACAGCACACTTATATACACTGAACACTATTTATTATTTACAAAAAGTGAAAATTAAATAATTTAATTTGATTCACAAGTGCAGTTCACTCAAGGATGGAGATTTCTCAAATCTACGATGAATCTCAAAACACGTGGACTACGGCAGACTTTAATTCTCACATGGCGTGATACACGAAGCCACAAGGGATTCACTTTGTAAACAGGCAAAACTCCGACCTGTCCTGTCATTTCACAGAAAAAAAGAAAAAATACTTCTTGTCGACTCCTCGCAGAACATTCTTCTCCTTATCAAAAACCTCCCTTTAAGAACTCCGTCAGGGAGGTCAGCTTCACTCACTTCTCATTGGAGTAGGCATTTTCTCAGCTCATGATCTATAACCAATCACGATGCAAAAACTCATGGTGTAGTCCATATTCCATCTATAATTGTTCCATCTGTGAAAGTCCCACAGACAATCGCTAATTTCAAGAGTCTCATTATAGATAAGTCTTATTTCACACTGAATATCTGCTATCAGATTTGAGTGACAGGTTGTTCTTATTAGTTCGAAACAGTGATTGAATGTAATATAACTACCCACAACACTGTTTATCTGTTGTCAAATTTGAGTGATTGGTTGGTTGTTATGTAATTGTCAAAGAATATACATTCCTCTCTCCTGGGAAAGAAATGTCACAACTGTCTTCTCGTTGGGAAAATGCAACAGTAGACATTTCACATAACAAGGTCTGCATTACTTGTTATCACGGAAAGAAAAATCGTCAACATTTCCGAAGGATTATTGGATAATAGAAAATATTTAGAGTAAAAATCTTTTAATTCTCATTTTCAAGAGAAAGTAGTATACATTTGAGTCAGTGGAGAAGACATTGGAATCTACGGAAGCGGCCAAATCCACTTCATTGAAACATATTCATAAATTATGTCAATAAACAGTTTTAAATCATTATGCAACGATATGTTGAGTTAGAAGGTTTGGTAAAAAAATAGTAAATCATATTTCTCCAGATGAAAATAATATTTCTTGAAGTAAATTGGTTAACTGTCTTAAACTGTAAGAAAATATTATATTAAGCTTGTTGTCTTCTCTCTGAAAAAAAGAAATTGCATCTGAACATTATTTGAATAAGTAAAAAAAACCTTTAGGATTATAAAAATACAATACAGTAGAAAAAGAATTGTACAAAAATATTATAAGTAAGAATGATTTAAAACACAGTTTTCTTGAAACTGTTTTTTAACTTATATTTTTAAACAAATGGCATGTACGTACATATGGATATTCTTCATCCTTGAAATACAAATTTTAAAAGAAATATATATGTGTAGTTTATGACATGAAATATGTTAATACATATATAAAAAAAATTTTACGAATATTTCATCCGTCTTTTTTTTTGTAACATTGTATTATACAACTTCCTAAATAATTTTTCTTATGAATCACCCAATAAATTTTACGCTTACTTTCCCTCCAACATAAACTAATATATGGCTATTTATTTCAATTCGTAAATTTTAAATAATTTTCTTTGCAAATGCATGGCTTAAAGCACTAAAATAAACATTTTTCATTTCAAATTTCCTATATAAAACATAAATTTATTTGTTAACGTATTTAACCAGATAATTCTTCAAAAAAAATCTATACTATATATCCTTTTCTTTCCTATAGTCTTATTAAATTATTTACAATAATGAATAATTACGAAAAAAGGCAGCGCATTTTCATGTCAATCCTTACAATTATTTCGCTTACTTAAAAGAAATAAAATCTCGCTTCATCTTATCTCGCCTTGAAGAAAACTATAAACGTAAATAAAAAATTGTTCGTCTTCCAACCTATTTAAACGTGTGTTTTGATATATTTAATACTCATTATTTAATTAAAAATTTCCTTACAAAAAGTTAAAAATGAAAATAGGAAAACAGTTCCTTCTAGGTACATCGCACAAGCACTCATTTATAAATTACTGAACTTCCTTAATCTTTGGAAACTTCTTTAATCATTCTACATTAATTAGCTGCCTTTTCTGTGCGAGACGATGAAAAAAAAATTGAATTTACAAGAGGTTTTCCTCGTTTAAATGGGTGTGTATATGTATCTTCTAATGAAAAATGATGGAGATTTGTATTTGTATTTGAAATTTTTAATGATCAATAATAAAGATTATTTAGCAATATTTTATTCCATTTTAATTGGAAAATGACAATAGAAATCCTGAATATAAATTACTTTTTATATAACAGCGATAATTAACCAATGTTATTTTTCAAAAATAACAGCTTTTAATTAAAATAACAGTTTTTAAAGTATAATGCATTATTATTGATAAATCTATTATTATTTCATTATGTAAAATTGTTTTTATTTTTAGTTTAAATGTATCAATTGAATTTAAAATAATATATTATTTTACTGAATATAATAGTTTCTATAATAGTATATTTAATGAGTGTTAGCAAATATGCTTATTTTATATTGATTGGTATTTAAATGCTGATTACGTTAGAAACGAAGTCCTTTAGTAAACTATATCAAACTAATTATAATAAAATAAAATTTTTGAAAATGTTAAATGACAAATCTTTTGCATTTGAAAGTGTATAATATTTATCTCTGGGGCCTGATGGCCGAGTGACTATCGCTCTGGCCCTCTTGTGCCACAGGATTCTGGTTCCAGTCTCAGCGGTGCTGTGGATGTTTGTTGTGGTTCGTAATCCATTTCAAATCATAGGTCCCATTCTAATATAAATGTAGGACGTATGGCTGGCGACCCTACCTCGTAAAATGAAAACATGTCAGGTTTCGGAATCTGCCAATAGCCAGACTGCTTTGGACTATCATGGGGCTGTTGAGCCTATGAAAGAAAGAAAGGAATATTTATCTCTTCATTGTGCTTAGAACCGATTAAATTCTTTCCGAATTAAAGATATTCCATTTTTTTTTTTTTTTTTTTTTTTTTGCTCAAACGCAAATATATATATATATATATATATATATAAAGCCAAAAATATATATATTTGCGTTTTTTCCTCAAATTTCACTATAAATTAAGAACAAATCGTTAAATAGAACCTTTACAAACTTTCAATTGAATCATTTTCAAATATCATATGTGTAGTAACTATTATGAAAAGGTCTTAGTTGTGGTACTTATGGCAAATCCTTTATCAAACATTCCAATTAATCCTAGACTTAAATGGAAGATTTTTCCCATAATAGCAAGGCATACAAAAGTGGAATATACTAGCAAATGCACTTAAAAATTACTTTTAAAACAAAAACAAAAGAAATAATTGCTTTATAGGTAGAAAGAGATTCTTATGCGAAACATGTAGAATTTGAAGCATTTTGCCTTTGCCTTAAGCACAAACCTGTACAAGTTTTATTATTTACAATAGGGTACATCTATAGTACATTTATAGTACATTTATAGTGTATTTATAGTGCATGTTTAGTACATTTATAGTGCATGTATAGTGCATTTGTAGTACATTTATAGTATCTACTTTTGAAACCGAAACCCTAAATTTTATCTACAATTTTCAAATGTTTTTGAAGATCTTATAGGAAGGTTAGAATTTATTACTGTTATAGCAAATGCTTTATCTAACATTTTATTACAATTCTGTGTCAAATAAAATATTAAAATACATTTATTTTATATTCAATACTTATAAAAAATAACTTCTAACTTAAAAAGAGGCTTCTAATACCAAATTTAAAACTATAGCATTTTAATATGGACTCTATTCCAAAGGTCAAGTCTATATAATGATCTACAGTAAGAAAAACATGCTGTGCAGAAAACTGTGCAGAAAGAAAAGACATTTTCAGCACACATAATCCACTGCATGTTGGAAAAGAAATATCCTTTTCTAGTCCTAAGAATCAAGAGGCAGTGTAGAAAGACCAACAGGGAAAAAATCGATGGGAAATAATGAGGAGCCGTCAAAGCATAGGACGGAAACGGCTTTGGCAAGGTTTTCAGGTGAAGGAAAGACGTGGCCAAAAAACGAGTCGCTCCATCTTTTCCCTTTTCGAGAGTCTATTCTGCCAGAATTGTTTTCTTAACTGAAGGCTCGTTAGTTGAACTTCCATTTTGTCGCAATTACACTTGAAAAAAAAAAAGCCCTCCGTTATCCCATTCTTATTTCACCTACTTTTTTTTTTTTATTTCTTCGACCATTTATTTCTCCTGCCAAATGATGCTAAGACTCATAAGAATGATGCCATTTTATTCTTTTTGAAGCTGAACAATTTAGAAATTGTCGCGTTTAGTAGACGTATTAAATGACAGGCGTTTTCCAACGTCTTAATCGATAGGTTCATAGATTTAAACTTGAGCTACGCTCAGTTATTCAGTTAAGTTTTTTGTTTGGCTTCCCATTTATTATATTGCAAATGCATTGTTATGGAAATAGGATTACAACTATTATTTGATTTTTATAATATTTTCTAAATTTTATTCCTTTATTCTTCATAGGTTGACACATTCACTGATTTTTTTAAAAACTTTCTACTAATATTTTAACTAGCATTATGCGTGTAACATGACTAGAAGAAAAACCATTTAGACAACTTCACATATGAAAGAATTATCAATAAGCTTAAAGAAGGTAATAGAATAATGAGAATAAGCTTTCAATTTTATATTGACATCAATGTAGTTTCATATGCTTCGAAAGCGACTTTGCTTTTCAAGAGACAGATAGAGTTGTGAAAAAGTTTAGTGATGGAAAAGAAAAATTAAATTTTGTATAAGTATTTCTATAATTTACTATATTAGTAAAACATATAGTTTACCGTATTATTTTTCATAATTTGTCTTTTCATTAACTCACATTCAGCCATTTGTTAATTTGGATGGATGTATCATATGCGTGTAAATATTCCCCAGAACACTATACATAATTTAAAATTATATGTTCATACATATTATAAATAATGGGACTAATAATTTAGTTAAGATAACTAAATAACTACAAGTACAAGAGTATATATTGAAAACAATATTTAAAAAAATTAAAGAATTTCTCTTCAAAAACCGCCAGTCTACGATAGGCTTTGGTGGATTCTGATTTAAATCTCACAGAGCAGGTGTCAGAGGCGCGAGGAGAGAGAGGGCGTATCGAGACGCCTTTTGAAAGGACCCTGTGAACCAGAGAACACCCAACAACTAAAACATATGCTTAATGAGGAATGAATAAATTTATCAACAACTGTTAGTTCCTTTGGTTTCGAAAGATAGTGCCCTGTAAGCATTGCAGTTAAGGCAGTTAAAGGGTTACAATTAATTGCCATTGCCGTTAAAGGGTTATCCCATACTAAAGGAAACTTGTTCTTCCTCTTGTATTAGTAGTGGCATTTTTTCAGTAAAACCATTTTCTGTTTAAATCTATACTAAATGCATCCCATTCATTTTGGTATTGATATTTTTCTTGGTCAAATAAAAAATGCTGCCTCTATATTTTGCTTTTCATGTATGTTAATTGCATATTTTTTTGTGGACTTTTGGCGAAAAACATTTGTTCATAATTTTTACAGACTAAGTATCTATATATATTTTAAGTATCTCCCAAAAGTAACATAATAGTTATTTCTAAATGACATTGTAATTTAATTAATCATATTATCATTTAGATAAAATATACTTTATCAATAACTGCAGAATGTTCAGATATATTTATTATGTATGGTTCTTTTTATATTATCTTAAAAATTTATTAATAAAATTAAAACACTGTCCATAGATGTACAAGACTTGCGCTATTTTTCTTCCTTTGCTTAAAACCATACATTGAACATCCGAAATAATTGTAAAATCTTAAAATAAACTATCAAAACATTTAAACTTTACAATAAAATATAGATTATAGGGTATCACATGTATTCCCTCTTTGAAAATTCCCTCTCAGCAAAATTTTCAATTCATGGAGTAAAAATTATTAATAAAATAAAGTGTTTTTTTTAATTTATTTCCAATTAGTAATAATGAGATTTTTAACAATGATAACCGAAATATAAAGCACAAATATAAAGTACTTCTGTTTTTAAATGCAAATGGCTTCCAAGTATAATTATGCTTGAATAAAAACAAATGCTATTTTTCAACTACAGCCACAGAACTCTATAGATTGATCTTCAATACATACATTATTTTCACTCGAATGTATTTCCTAGTATCTTCATTTTAGCAGTATAAAAATGACCACTGATTGCAAAAATACATTAGAAACAAAGTTGTGTTCAAATATTTTTAATAAGTGGAAATGTAAAACATATGGTACGAATAAGTTTTAAATAGTATAAAAAAATCTCATCTGTGAAAGGCTGTAATCTCATTTGGTAAGAAACCTCCAGTTGTGACAGAAAATTATTAATATTGAATTATTAAAAGAAAAAGAAAGTAGACTGTTAACCGTAGATAAAATAACCACAAATGTGGCTTTCTATTATTGAAAAAGTACACCAAATGGTGCGTGTTTGGATGTTTTTGCAACCAAAATGATTTTTTCAAACATTTTCTGGCATTTTGTAAGCATGGCGAGCTTGTTTTGAACACGAGGGAGTTTCTGCAGAAAATTATACACACGTTTTTCTTATTTGCTCGTTGAAATATTTCTAAAACCGTTTTTAAGGACTGACGTACATTTAAACTATTTTTCTAGAGGTCTTTTCATCTTAATAATACATTGAAAGATAGAATAAATAAAGCTTTAACATATGGAATAGTTTGTATAATTTACTGTAGTTAGAATCTATCGTAAGATCCTGGTAATGCATCGCTTTCAAAAAAAAAAAAAAAAACGTTACTACTTTAATTAGAATTTTGCTTACTCTTGAAAATAATAGTCATGATTTTCAGTTCCTTCTTAAATTTAAAAATTCTCCCAATTTCATAAAGGTAGGTTATTTTCTTTAAATGCTGTCATTCCCCAAAAGGTTTTACCTAATTGACACTCAAGAAATTTAAAAAATTCTATTGCGATAATAATATCGATATAAATTTCTTACTTAGAATATATTATTTAAATGCTTCTCACTGAAGTTAAATTTTAAATTAAATATAAAAGCTTTTAAAACAGTGTTTGATAATTTGAGCATTTGGCTTCTTAATAAAGACATTAGTTTGAAGAACAGGCAAACGAAACGAACCGAACCGAAAGTTACAGGGTTTTTTTCCCCTCTGCACATTGGTGAGTTTCTTGTCTCATTTCTTTATACTATGGCATGAACAGCCCACAGGAGAGTGATAAAATGGGTACTGCAATGGGCAGCTGCCCTCATTTGCGTGTCATACGAGTGAAAATCCAGAAAACTCTTAACAGGCAGTCTGAATATCGATGCCAAACCCTTAAACAACAAATCCGCTATTGAGTCTTTTGTTTCTGAAAGCAATAGTTGCTACAAACACCGCCAAGGGATTCAACCATAAACCCTTTTCCAATATAACTGAACGCATTACCACTGGGCCTCAAGTCGGACGAATTTCCGTGTTTAAGATGGGAATAAACACAATGCATCAGTACGTCTGAAAGTTCTTCCATTTGTCTCGAAAAGAGGAAAAATAGTGCAAAACTCCAGGTATCCTCTCTAAAATAGTTGCTGTTTTTCTCAAGTACTAATCTGTCTGAATGCAAGTTCGTAAAGTTTTCAATTTTAAGGTGAACATAAGTTTCGCAGATTTTAAGGTGAACATAGTAAAGTAAAAACCTACTATATAGAAAAGGACAGAGTGAAATATAATCTTTTGGTAGCACTTGCTGAAAATTTTTAATTAATGGAATGAATTTTAACCTTTTCTGATAAATTTTAAGTAAAAAAAAAACTCTTTTAAGCAGAACTCAAGCGTCCATCGTAAGAAAAATAGTAATTTAAAGCAATAAATGAACGTTCCTACTATAACGGTCTCACTAAACATTTATTAGGTTTTACTTTTCGTCTCCAATAAAATCCCTTTTCTGTCAAATAAACTTATTTTTATTTTTTTAAATAAATGAGTGAAAGATCACGCACTTGATTAAAATGTACTTTCGATTTCACAAAGGAAAATTATTCTCTGTTCGACATCCTTCTGTAGTTCCCAAAATATTTTTACTAAATTGTTTTACAGCTCCCATTTGACTATCAGTAGAATTAGAGCTAACCTTTTTCAGATTAATCAACTAATAAAGGCGTAACGATTCCCTAATTTAAGAGTAAATTTTAGCAACTCGCTTTGGTTTACTATTAAGCCCATAAACATTTGTTTTCAGACTCAGATGGACTTGCGGAATCAATATTTCTTAATTCCATTTCTGACTCATTTTATTATTTTTAAACTGGATCGCTAAAGACCTTAAATATGATACACCTGTGTACCGATAGAGTTAATGAATGAGTATAAGTAACCTTCTTTTCGTCGTTAGCCCTCCCCACCCAACGCAGAGTTCATTTTTGAAGTAGCAAAACGTTGGCCTGCATTTATCAAGTCCGACATAAATTAACTACCGGCGCCAGGATTTCAAGTCTCTAGGGAACAGTAAAAAGAGAACTTGTTTCTCCTTTAATGGTTTAAATGTGAGCTTGCGAACTGTACTGGTTCTCTCTCTGCCCTTGTTATGCCGTACGTGAGGTATGATCTCCGTGGCTTTTGTGATAAAAATGACTTTAAATCATACTTTTTGTGGGGTAAAGCTAAACTTTTTTCGTGGCAATCGCGTATTTCTCATGTTACTTAAACTAAACCTGAAGCAATATTTACCCATAACGATAGGAAATAGTTACAGTATAAATAGTATATTGGCAATTAAAATTTCGTTTAGGATACACCACCGAAGGGTTAGTAATTATTTTTGAGTTTAAGAAATAATTATTGCAATAAAAAATGTATCACCTAATGTTATTTAAGTAATTTTTTATTGAATTCATAATGAAGTGTCGAAGATTATTTTATACCTAAAAAATAACATTATATTAATTATATCGTGTATTACCTGAATACCTGATATTTAATAGCCTAATAGCTAATTTTATGGCCTAATAGTTAAACTTTCAGCGAGTTGAGTCATGGTTGTTTCGGATACAGAGGAAATTAGTCATTTAAATTTTTGCCCATTTGTTTTAAGTTTGCGTTTAAAATGCATGTTTTGACATCCTAATGGAATGTTTTCTTCATACAAATATAACAAATCTTTGCCTGTTTCTTTAAGAAAAAAGTCAATGCTTAATCATTCTCATACATTTTACGTCTCATGGGAGTACAGAATACATACATTATGCATAATGAGAAATGCAAAATATCCCCATATTTGTGACATATTATGTTAATTAATTGGCATTCAAAAAAAAAATTCCACTCTGTATCATTTTCAAAAAAATTTCTAAATTATAAAAAAATTTTAATGAACATTTTCCAAATGATTTAATTTGTGGTGTTATGAAAGAGTTTTACATTTCAATACAATTATCGATATAATGAAATTTTCGATTCATTCAAAAAAAGACTCTTAAGACAGAGCTAAATATAATCTTTTGGTAGCACTTGCTAAAAATTCTTAATTAATTAAATGCATTTTACTTTTTTCCGATAAATTTTAAATAAAATAACTAGTCTTTTAAACAGAACTCTAGCGTACGTCGTAAGTCAAATAGTAATTTTATTCAATAAGTAAAAGTTTCTACTATAACGACCTTTCTAAACATTTATTAGGATTTAACTGTTCGTCTCTAAACGACAATAAAATCTATTTTATGTCAAGTAAACTTATTTTCTTATTTTTTGAAAATATTAAAGGTAAATTATTCTCGATTCGATATTCTTCTGTAGTTCCCAACAAATTTTTACTGAATTGTTCACAGCTCTATTTGACTATCAGAAGAATTAAAGCTCATCTTTTTCAGATTAATCAACTAGTACAGGCTTAACAATTCCCTATTTTAAGAATAAATTTCAGCAACTCGTTTTAGTTTACTATCAAGCCCATAAACATTTGTTTTCAGACTCAGATGGACTTATGGAATATAATATTTCTTAATTCCATTTCTGACTTCTTTTATTATTTTTAAACTGGATCGCTAAAGACCTTAAATATGATACACCTGTGTACCGATAGAGTTAATAAATGAGTATAAGTAGCCTTCTTTTCGTCGTTAGCCCTCCCCACCCAACGCAGAGTTCATTTTCGAAGTAGCAAAACGTTGGCCTGCATTTATCAAGTCCGACATAAATTAACTACCGGCGCCAGGATTTCAAGTCTCTAGGGAACAGTAAAAGAGAACTTGTTTCTCCTTTAATGGTTTAAATGTGAGCTTGCGAACTGTACTATCCCTCTCTGCCCTTGTTATGCCGTACGTGAGGTATGATCTCCGTGGCTTTTGTGATAAAAATGGCTTTAAATCATACTTTTGTGGGGTAAAGCCAAACTTTTTCGTGGCAATCGCGTATTTCTCATGTTACTTAATAAACTAAATCTGAAGCAATATTTACCCATAAGGATAGGAAACGGTTACAGTATAAATAGTATATTGGCAATTAAAATTTCGTTTTGGATACACCACTGAAGGGTTAGTAATTATGTTTGTCTTTAAGAAAATAATTATTGCAATAAAAGGTATCACGTACTGTTATTTAAGTAATTTTTTATTGAATTCATAATGAAGTGCCAAAGATTATTTTGTACCTAAAAAATAGCATTATATTTATTATTTCGTGTAATGCTTGAATACCTAATATTTAATAGCCTAATAGGGCCATAAAATATAATAGTTAAACTTTGGGCGAGTTGAATCATGGTTGCCTCGGATACAGAAGAAATTAATCATTTAAAATTTTACCAATCTGTTTTATTTAAAACGCAGGCTTTGCCATCCTTAACGGATGTTTTTGGTTTTTTTCATATATATGTATAAATATAACATCAATCTGGGCCGGATTCTTCCATTAAAGTCAATACGTAATCGGAAGTAATACAGAATACATTATTATGCAACCTGTAGTAATTTTTGCCACGAGAAGAGATACAGCATTTCTGTTCCCAGGAGAGAGGAATGTATATTTTTAATAAATGCATAATAACAATCTATCACTCAAACCTGACAGCAGTTAAGCAGTGCCGTGTATATTTATATCACATACAATTAGTGTTTTTGTACTAATAAGAAACAACCTGTCACACAAATCTAATAGCATATCTCATTATCCATGACACTGATTATATCTTGAAATTAGCGATTATCCGTTCAACCATCACAGGTCGAAACAATTACAGATGGGATATTAACTACGTAATGAGTTACTGCATGGTGATTGACCATGGGCTGAGGAAGTGGCCCCTCCGATGAGAAGTGAGGGAAGCTGACCCCCTCCCCCTGACGAATTTCTTAAAGGGAGATTTTTTGGAAAAGAAAGTGGAGTGTTCTGCGACGAGTCAACAAAAGTGTTCTTCTCTTTTCCTGAAACTGATTGAATAGGCCGGAGATTCCGTCTGTTTAAGTGAGCCCCTTGTGGTTTCGTTATCACGCCGTGTGATAATTAAGATCTGTAGTAGACCGAGTGGATTCGATTCGTCGTAGACTCGAGAACTCTGAAAATCTCCATCCTTGAAGTGAGCTGTACTTGTGAATCAAATTTAATTCTTTATTTTTTTTTTTTTTTTTTTTTTTTTTTTTGAAAATAATAATTTGTAAAGTTTATATATATATATATTAGTTTTATTTACAAGCATTATATATATAAAATGTTCCCATGAACCTCAAAGTGGCCCTCTTCTTGAAACCGTTATAGGTCTAGTATAAGCTGAGACGTCAAAATCCTGAGAAATTCTAAAATATCCCCATATCCGTGGATGTATAATGTTAATTAATGGGTATTCATCAAAAAAATTGTTAATGGACACATTTTCATTCATTATGTAACTACAGTACCGCCCTGATATTGCTGGGTTCAAAACTAATAAGTGTTTTATAACTCAATTAAAAAAACTCTTTAAAAAATTAACTATCTTCAAAAATAAAAAATAAAACATTCTTCTTTTTAGTAGGTATACAGAAAAGCATTTTAACTACGTATACTTAATTGTTAATAAATTATATGCTAAATTTAAATATGCAATATAAACAAATATGCTAATATACTTAACTCTGTGAAATTACACGTAATTGTACTGTATTATCAGAAATACAAATACATAAAATAGCAATAAGAAAAATAAATGTTGACTTAATCTTTTTTTATCCGCACTTTGTTCTTAAAATACATTATCACAAGATGGCGTTTAATGCAATATTAATTTTACAATTAGTTACTTTTTATGGTATTAAATCGTATATAAATTAGAAAAAAATATGAACTACAATCAAGCAAAAAAAAATTTCTTAGTTTTTCATAGAAAAGCATTAATTCAAAGTGATAACTTATTAATAAAAATTTATTATTAAAAATTGATGAAGTTAGATGCTAAATGTTAACGTAGTAGCGTGTTCTAATAAAACAGCACTGTATAGCATTTAAAATTCAAATCAATCATTACAGTACCGCATTTTCCTTTAAGCTACAAGAGAAAGTTCTTTAAACAGCAAGTACAATTATAGAGCAACCGTAGTTTATCACTGCAAAAAAATGTGAAAAGGAAACCAAGTTACAAAAATGTTAGAAAAATACATACTGAAAGCAATGTTTTATTTTCTACATCCTTTAATATCCTCATTTGCTGCTGTAACATTTGGTTATATTTTAATTGTGTTATAATAGTAACTTAATCGACGTTGTTTTCTTTTTCTTTCATTTGCCATCAAAATAACCTGAGTAAAACATTTGTCTGTAGATGGTCGCAATGTACATGATAATAGGGTTGAAGAGTTTTATCATTCAAATTTCGAAGAATATATATCTCCTGTCAAGATGCTGATTTTGAACTATCTGAAGGAACTCAAAGCTCACCAGAGAAACTTCTTGTAATGAACCCCCAGGTCTATCTGTGAAACTTAAACCTCTCTATCTGTCAGACTATATTGTACATTAGCATTATAATGGAAGTGAATGAAGTATATATTACTATTCTAGGGGCAACACTATCTTTTATAATATACAGTTTCACAACGGCCAGAATATTTATCTGATGTTCGAAAGCCTTGTGATGAATTCGGGTTCTAATGTTGATAAAAGCTTAAGTTAAAAAGATAAATGAATAGTTTATTTTTATTAATATTATTATATATGAAAAATAATCATTGTATGAATGCTGTTTTTTTTTTTTTAAATATCAAATGAATTTTTAAATGTTTATATATTGATTGCAAACGTGAAAATATGTATATAAACATATAATAACTCAACATAATTTAGAAACATGGTTAGTTCTAAATGTCATTGAGAATTTGATATAAAAATTGATGAGGTTAAAAAGCAACTTAATACAAACAACTTAAAACAACTTTAAATGTAAAAAATGCTTCTTAAATGAAGACACTTCCTAAATCATGAGACAACTTCACAATGTTAATAAATATATTTCATCAACTGAATATTTCCATACATATGAATAAGGCACATTTTAGATTTTTGAATTCTTCAATTGTTAATATTCATTTAAAAAATGTATTATTTTTGTTATTCGCTTTTCTATGTTTTAAGCATTAATGCTGCGTTTATAATAAGATTTCCATGAGCCTCTCAATATCTTTTTTTATTCTTTGATAGCATTGAACCACCTCTCAGCAAGATGGACTTTATAGGGTTTTCTAATCATACCATTTGCACGAAAATAGTTATTGCATCAAGCAATCTACAAATGTGATGCAACATGAAAACAAATGTAACAAATATAAAAATTAATATTACAAACACTTATCTATATAGCATTTAAATTATATATTGAATATAGTAAATATCCCTATCTCCCTAGCACTACAGTCCATGGTGGGTCAAAGCCATCTACCTACTGGTAGATTTCGAGACACGAGATGGTTTCTTTTACAGGTTAGGATTGTCAGCCCTACGCCTAATGCTCTACAGTTATATTAGACCAGGGCCTACGGTTTAAAGTGGTTTCAAACAACTACAAACATCCATGACATCGCCGGGATTCGAAACAGAAACTTGTGGCACCGAGCTCTAGTCATTCGGCCATCGCTATTGCTTTCTGGTGGCCCTTTTTAGCCCGAATTGCTTTAACGGCATAAATTCATTAATAATTCCTTTTTGTACATGAATTTAAAAATGTATACTTAAATACTGTAGTAAATACTAAATATTCGCCATATTTAAAAATTATACAACCTTTCAAAGTGCGTCGAATAAAACACTTAAGTTGTTTTAGATATACAACTGTACACTAGATATACAACAACACTACATTAGATAGACAGCACTACACTAGACTTAATGTGAGAAAATGTTTTAATTATTTATGAAGGAAAAAAAGAATAGCATTGAAGCGTTATTATGAATAAATGAAAATTATTTGATAACTAGATTTTAGAAAATTAATTTATCGTAATATTTAAGTGAAGTATGAATGTGGTAATTAATTTTATCTCTAAAAGAAGGGCGTTGAAGGATTTATATGTATAGCAAAATAAAAATTTTTATTAAACCATTAATTCGACGATAGAATAGAATATCAAAATAAATATTTAATTAACCACAATTTTACTCGAAGTTCTATTATAGATAGTCGACGACATGTATCAGAAGATAATTCATAAAAATTTTCCTTTAATATTATCCAAAAGTAAACAAAAATAATACGGTGATGAATACTTAAAAGAAATAACAAGGATTTTCTTCTCTTGTTTCTTAGTGTTCCGCGCGAATAGAAATATTTTATGGACAGCAATATTAAATTCTGCAAAGAAAATATTTGCATAAGAAATAAAAGGATTTCGAGAACATTATTAAATTATTATTTGTTTCGTTCGTTTAGAAATATGTAAACATCTTTAGAAACGAAAGAAAAATCTTAATCCATTCTTAATGCTAAAAGTAAACTTCTACAAAAAACATTCCATTCAAAAGATAAAACTGTTATTAAATTTTTTAAAAAATACAAATCGTGTTTACCCTCAAAGCATTTATTGCTGAAATTGTTTTTATTATTTACGAACAAAAATTCTTTTACTTCAGAAGTAATTTACAGACTACCTAATTGGAAGAGAGTGTTATTTTTATTTTAAATTTATTATTTATCAATTTTTTTTTTCCAAATATCATTCAGTAACATAATTCTAAGAAATTGAATAAAATAACTATTAGAATTCCAGCAAACTTATTGTAGCTGTAGCAAAATCATTCCGACATTCTTGCTCAGTGTTTCAAAGAACATACAGTGGACTAAGAAAGCTCAGCGGAAATATTTTCGCTTCACAAAGTCCTTCAAATTCGAAAAAAAAAAAAATCCATTGCAAGTTACTTTTGTTGCTTATTTATGATGACAATCTGTCATCCCAATTAATATTCAACCTTAAGATACGAAATACAATGTCTTCTACCGCTAACAACAGCCCATCGTACAAAAGAACACTTTTGTTACATTCAATGTCGAGAAAAATCAACTCTAATACTAGGAATCATAATGACTGGTGCAGTCTTTTGTTCCTTAAAGCAATGGTTTGAGATAATTAATTACAAAGCTTACTTTTAGTCTCGATGAAACGAAAAAAAAAAAATTGTTTTTCAACCCTCTGGAGACATTCATTAGAAGATGGCTTTGCTCATTTTGTTTGAAAGTATCTCTTAAAAAGAAACTGTTCTTGGTTCTTATATGTCTCTTTGAAGCAAAAAGTAATTACAATGTCGTGTGCTTTTGGCATTTATGGAATTTATTTTCATTAAAACTTCAGAGAAAGACATCTTTGTCTTGTAATGACATGTATACTGATTGTGAATCAGGATTTACAATAGTTTTGAAATAATAATTAGCTTCGTTTCATCAAATGACAATCCGAATGGAAGATTCGAACTGTTCCATGCTATAGTTATATTACAAAGGGATCATTTTCTTCCAGCTTTTATTCAAAGAAACAAAATAGATACTTAAAATTCAAAATTAATATTAAAGATATTCTAGTTTTGGAGAGAAAGAGTAAAAGTATTTAATTTTTATGTGTTTCTTTTAAAGAAAGCTTTGATTATTCCTGTTGGATTTCTACTGATCCTTCCAACCATTAGTTTGTAAAAATATTTAAAAAATCATTTTATAATTTTTTTCCATTATTCATAAATACTTAATTTTTTCATGGTCTACTACAATATATTCATGTGTAATTAAGTATTGTATAGTGAAATATTGTATAAAAGGTAACATTTAGGATCCAAATTGTAAAAAAATATATAACAACGTAAGAAATTAGACAATGTCCTTCGTATATTACAGGTTTGAAAATGCCATCCATTTGCCTTTTTAAGAAACTTATTTAGCTTTGCTAGAATGAAAATTATATAAATTCATTTTATTATAAGCCAATAGTATCAATCAGTATACATGTCTTGTAACGACATGTATACTGATTGTGAATCAGGATTTACAATAGTTTTTGAAATAATAATTAGCTTCGTTTTATCCGAATGGAAGACTTGAACTGTTCCATGCTATAGTTATATTACAAAGGCGTCATTTTCTGCTGATTGATTTCTGCTGATTCTTCCTCTCATTAGTACACAATATAATAATTCTATATAATAATAAGAATATTCTAATACAATATATTCATTGTAATTATTGAAGAAGCGTATAAAAGTAACATTTAGGATCCCCATTGTAAAGAAGTAATATAACAACGAAAGGAATTAGACAATATCCTTCTTATACTGCAGATTTGAAAGAGCCAGACATTTGTTTTTTTAAGAAACTTATTTAACTTTGCTAGGATGAAAACTATATAAATTCATTTTATTATAGTTCAATAGTAGGGGTTTTTAAAATTAAATTTGGATCCTATGTGAAATATATGTACATGAATTATTTTCGATTATATTACAAAAAAAATCAAATATACAACATTAACCAATACTATTAATCCATTTATTGTAAATTTTTATAAATAATTACTCTCTTTACGAATTTATCTTTTTATCACACTGATTTTTTTTTTTAACATGTTTTCTGAAAAACATGAATAAAATTTTCAATTTTGAGCAATTTTTTTTTCACGACCCGTTTTATTTACTTTTGGAAATAAACAAAACATGACATGATTGATAATTCAGGAAATTGTAGAAACAGTGGAAAATTCAGTTATGATGAATCAAAACTGCTCAAAGATAAAAAAAAATTATTAAATCATAAAATAAATTGATATTTTTCTGAATCACTTTGATATATCAATGTATAAAATATGCCTATACGTAAAGCATGAACAATTAAAATTCGTTGAACTGAAAAAAAAAAAAAAAACGATATACTGTCATCGATATAATTGAATCAAACAGTTCCAAAAACTATTTTCGCACATGAAAAATTCCAAAAGCAGAAATAATCCCATAAATCTGAAGTAACACTTCATAATTCCCAATTTTTTATTTTTTTATCTGCCCCAAATCCTGCGTCCAGAATTTAGATTTTAGATTTTTATTGAAAATCACCGATGCGCGAGCACATCTATTTCTGCGACAAACACCGCCAACGTGTACACGTGCCAACAAGAAAAAAAAAAGGACGAAATAAATCAGGCAGTAAAGAAAATGAAAATCGGTAAATTTTAGCTCATGAGTGCCTCTGATATCAAATAGCGGCCTTCTCCCATTCTTCATTACAGTTCCCCCCCTCTCACCCACCCCCACCCCTTTTCGGAAATTTTTATTTTGCAGCAGCCTTTTCCGCAAGAAAAGAGAGGAAATGACGGCAAAAATACCGAAAAAATCACAGAAAAAGATAAAGTTTGAAGTACGAAAGAAAGTTATTATTGATGACTACGGCTTGAGGCATTTTATCGTGCTGTGGTCCCAAGAGCAATTTATAAATTTTTATCGCACCTACCGTGCTTCTTTAGCTTTATACCCATCAGCTCAACGGGAATTTCGCCTTCAGATTACACAAGATCCACCCGGGAATTTTTAACACATAAAAGTTAACTTCATAATTGCGTTTAATGGAGTAAATGATATTAGCTCGGCGTCGTTTCGGTGAATGAAAGTGACCATCAAACTACAGCTAAGTGCCAATCGTTAAAAAGTGGAGGTTTTTTTCTTTTCTACATTGTACCACTCTGGAAGAACTTAAAAGCATGTTATAATTGCAGTAAAATCTTTTCTTTCTGACAAACTAAAATTTTACTTAGTGTAAATTTAAATTTAATCAACACTTCGGTACTGTTTCTCTGGGGAACGTTACAGTATCACAGAACAAGTATTAACCGCTAATAAGAGATTGATGTTTTCCCCCGCATCTAGAATGGTAAAAACTTAAAACATGCTATAATTTCAGTAAAAAATTATCTTCCTAGATTAGCTACATTATATATCAAATTAGAAATATCATTATTTATACTTTCTTAAATGAGCTCAAGAATTAGAAATAAGCAAACTTATTCAGGGACTATTGTGTTCAAAAAAAAAGTGTATATCCGTAATAAATTAAGACGTATAAGAATCAATCTACCGAGAGTAGTTTAATAAATTATAATTTTAAAACTAAATGATGATTAATTAATTTATACATTACTTTTTATACACATTTTAATGCAAGAAATAATTGTTCGTTTATATTTATAACAGAAGATTCGATTCAATAATAAAATCTCGTGTTCCAAAACACACATCAAGCATAGTAAGAGAAGCAATATAGAAATTCATTATATTATTTTCAAATATATTCTATAATATAATATAAATATATATTCAACTCAAATATATTCTCTCAATTGCTTGCCTACAACTTGTTTATATTTACAAGAAAAGACTTTTGTGAAAGAGAAGATTTATTGATGCTTCTCGCAAAATAAGAATCAAATTCAAGATTTATTACTCTCATAAAACTACAACACCACATACAGCACAATTAGTGTAGGGAAGAAAACTAAATAAATATTTAGACACACCTTCATGTTTTGTCATTAGCCAATAAAGATAATAATAGGGATTCTTGGGAACTGGAAATTGAATTTCCACCAATTCTTATCCTTTCTTTACTCTGATAGTTCATAATTTGTACACCAGATAAAATAGATCAATATATTAAATGGAAATTAAATAATTGCTCCCCTTTTTCCCCCAGAAAATTAGCAAACTTATTACCAATTTACAATAAGGCAAAATCTTTTAAAATATTTCTATTACTTTATTTTCTTTCTTTCCTTATTTATAGTTCGAAAGTGAAAGTTTACACAAGAAGTAATTGCAAATGATTTTTCAAAAATAACTTATTCATTTTTAATAATTTCCAAATACGAGTAATATTTTTAAATAACTTTTTTTTTCTTTCTAATGCAGCTGGCAAACACTTAGACAGCTTGGTCTTGGATGCCTTAAGGCACGCGCTACACAGACGTTTCACTTTGCATTACCCAGGGGGAGCGTGTAACTTGAAGATAAGTGATGGACGCTGAGTAACAATGCCCCCGCAACGCTCTACGATCCTATTAGACCGGGACCTACAATTTAAAGTGGATTCCGAACCACTACAAACAACCATGGCACCGCCGTGACTCGAACCCGAAACCTGTGGTACCGAGCGCCAAAGCGCTAGCCACTCGGCCATTCAGGCCCTATTTTTAAATAACTTTAATTCATTATTTTCCTTTTATATGTGCATTTTTAAGTACATCTCTACTTGAATTAATTTTAAAAAATTATAATAAGTAATAACTTAAGATATGTATCATTCTTTGAAATAAATGCAATTACAAATCTATATCAGCTGCAATTCGACTTTCCCAAAATAAATTTCAATACAGATTTTTAATAAACTTAACGGCCAAAGAATAATTCACCCACCAAGTATCATGAATAATATGATATTTTTAGTATTTTAGTATGACATTATGAAATCACTACCTGCTCATGTCTATTTACAATCAGAGTTTAATTTAAAAATCGTGTTTCTCTTAAACCCGCATCACAAACAGGAGTTCAAAAATTTTAATAAAATATTTTTATAAGCTGAATAACTCGAAATAGTTCTAATAAATCTTAAATATAATATTTCAAATATTTTTAATGAGGACTAGAATCGTCACCAAAGTATTCTGAAAAGGCGGTAAAGATACTTCACGTTCCTGAATAGCTTATAAAAATATAAAGATTAAAATTTATACTTTTATATATATAAAGATACCTTAAAGATATAGAGATGAAAAATATCTTTAAGTGCAAGGTGGCCAGAGTTATTTATATTAAACACTTGATGTGCTCAAAATAATCGTACATGCTTGCTGCATATATAATATTCCAGTCAATTCAGTGACCAGTTTAAAAAACAGCTTACGGATGACCGTCCATGGGTCCATTTTGGGGTCTGCGCCACACTCGAACCCTACCATCAGCTCTTAGGAATATGGTTTTCCTTCATTTAGTTTTGTCGTTCTTTGTCAGCCTTGTCCATTTAGAAATATCCCTTTGATCCGAAATATGGTCCTTGTCCATTTTAGAAATATGGTCCTTGTCCATTTAGAAATATGGTCCTTGTCCATTTTAGAAATATGGTCCTTGTCCATTTTTCGAAATATGGTCCTTGTCCATTTTAGAAATATGGTCCTTTATCCATTTAGAAATATGGTCCTTGTCCATTTTAGAAATATGGTCCTTGTCTTTCTTTAAAATAAGTGGTCCTTGTCCATTTAGAAATATGGTCCTTGTCCATTTTAGGAATATGGTCCTTGTCCATTTTAGAAATATGGTTCTTGTCCATTTTAGAAATATGGTCCTTGTCCATTTTAGAAATATGGTCCTTGTCCATTTTAGAAATATGGTCCTTGTCCATTTTAGAAATATGGTCCTTGTCCATTTTAGAAATATGGTCCTTGTCCATTTTAGAAATATGGTCCTTGTCCATTTTAGAAATATGGTCCTTGTCCATTTTAGAAATATGGTCCTTGTCCATTTTAGAAATATGGTCCTTGTCCATTTTAGAAATATGGTCCTTGTCCATTTTAGAAATGTGGTCCTTGTCCATTTTAGAAATATGATCTTTGTCCATTTTAGAAATATGATCTTTGTCCATTTTAGGCATGGTCATTTTAAAAATAATATAGAAATATTTACCAATTTCTCGCTAAAAATCTTTATGAATCTTCTTTATGAAAAATATTATAAAAACACACGCACGACACTTCTATGAGGGAAATCACAAGAAAATCTTAATATATTGTGGTAAATGTTTGTCCTTAATAATCAATTTGTTATTTTGTATTTTATTTTATTTCTTTCAATTCGCTAATAGTAATTGAACTTCAGAAAACAAATTACATAGTTTTTACTTAGTAAAAATAGGAAATATACTCTTTTATTAGAAATACAAAAGATTTTGACCTTCTTTAACAATAATAGTTAAATATATTCTTATGAGATTCTTATGCCTATGCAATAAAAAATAGCCCATATCTTTTAAAATAATTATTTTCAAACCAAATGAACTCTTAAATAGGGTGATATCTTTTAGTGGGAGCCATTCAATGAAGATTTGGCTATAAACTACTTAAATAAGATTTTTCTCTTAAAATTCAAATGTTTTCTAAAGAAGATAAATTATGATCACTTTCTCTATTCAACCTCGCCTTCCAAGGGCTTATAGAAGCGTCACTAAAGTAAATGCATCTTTTCTGAAAAGCGGTAAAGGTACTTCACATTCATGAATCGTTTACAAAAATGAAAGATGCGAAAAGTTGGTTTCTTAAATTAATTTCCACCGTAACACAAAGTGTTTTCAAAAACTGTTAAATTTCTCATTTTGTGTGCTTAGAGGTATTTTCACTAGATCTTTAGAATTCCAACAAGATCTATAAAATTAAGAGTGAAAGCCATAAAACTTAAAATAGCTTATTAATACAAAAAATAACAGTGACTTATTCATCGTTCTTGTTTCTTTTTAAATTTATTCATGCCATTTTATATGAGGAACAAATGATTCAGATTAATTGAATATTAATATTTCTACTTACATGATACTTTTGCACCAATTTTTATTTTGCATACAATTATTAATTTTGCTTTTGTACCAAATGGGGATTTTCAGACTTTATAACAAGCTATAAAATTTTAATTAAATTAGGCATTAACTGTCAGATTCGATATTCGTTTGTCAAATATCTCATGCACAGGTGGTAAAATGATCAAACATTCAAGGACGTAATATGCATCAATGTCTAGTAATTGCACATTTAATATTGAATGTTCAAATGATTAATTAATCAAATCTTCCCTGACTAGGATGCATGCATGTATACATGTACGCAAGAAGTGATAAAAATTCCTAATTTCATCTGAACATATTACTCATATTACTCCATATTTGTTATATTTTGAAGAACTCAAATGTAACAGCTTATTATGACACATGCACATTCAATTATCAAGACTTCTGTGGTCAAGGAAGAGTATGTTTCGATAACTTTTACTCCTAACGTCAGAATAGTTCATGAGTTATATTCTATTCTAGATACGAATATTCGCGCCCTTGCTTATATGTAATTTCTAAACTATTTTCATAATTTTTAAACTAAACTTTATTACCAGACTTTTTAGACATTTATTATCATCCCCAGAACTTATATACCTATAAACCTATAAACCGAAGATCTCTGTACTCATAAGTTTAGAGATATGCAAGCAGTATGTATCCTGGTATTATCTTGTTGTATAACGGCCCTAGGATGAAGCACCAGGAAAAATAACGCAATCTGCCGCAGGATATCTTCAGCATATTATTAACCTGATAAAGTTGTACCCAGAATCTATGGCCATCTGAAGATTGAAGTGGAATTAATCACTGAATACTGTGTGATGTCAGTCTGCTAACAGACATGACGCTCGTTTACGACACCACGCCAGACAATTCTATAAATGTTATAGAGTTAAAGGAAGATAATTTTAAAGGCAGCTGTGAACATAACCCAATGCCAGGCAAGTGCCCGGGAGATAGTGAACGGTACGTCGCATAATATGGAACCGACTGGAGAACGTAGGATGGATGATAATGGTAGGAGCAGTTCGTCCCTGTGACAAAATTGTTCAAGCTTGTCTCAAATTTGTGCATCATTGCCTTACGCTACCAATGTGCCTGATGTATTCCTTACATCAACTATTGCTCCCAATACTTTTGCACAACAGTGTCCATACAGATAAGGTGTCAACATATTTATTCGGTATTGCCAACCAACTTTACGAATCCCAAAATCGTCCAAATGACTAGGAGGTTATGTCTCCATACTACTGCAATGACGACAATGAGAAAAGATAAGCCCTCCGCAAGTATTGCCTGTCTTATACGATGTTAGTTGTATACTACAAATCTCCACTTGTGACGGAATTTAACATTCATTAGCAACAAAATCTGAGACATTTGGACACTTGGTATAAAGAAATATGCATGTGAACTTTGAGATAATTTGATTATAGTTATTTATAGACGATTCGGATTTTTTTTTTCAAAAGTATATTTGAATCTTAGTTCAAGCGTTTGAAAACCTATAAATATAACCTTCAGTCAATTTAAAATAACACTTTAAGAGTTTTAAATTTTTAATTTATTAAAATAAAACATTGATATAAATATTTAATATACAACAAATGATCATTAATTTTATTATTTTACACTTACATTTAAATATTGTTGGATATTTTTCACTCTTTGTATATTAGACTTCATCGTACCGAAGAATACAAAAAAATTTTTAATAGAAATGACATTAACAGTTTAAACATTTGTCATAAATTTTGAAATTGTTTATAGATTAATAATTTCTTATTTTTGTCGTGTGCAAAACAAAATCTGAAAGTTCACAATCAAAATTGTTTTTAATTTTTTTTTTTTACTGACAATAATAATAATAATAATAGTGAAATTGTATGTATGTAATATATTCTTATATATTATTAATTATATATATGTGTGTGTGTGTGTGCGTGTGCGTGTGCGTATATTCTTTTTGTGTATACCGAAAACTAAGAATCACAATTAATTATAATGAACAAACAAGTAATTTAGTGTGATTTCTCAATTCATATAGATAAGTAAGAAATTTTTTAAATACTGCACTAAACTGCATATAATTAAGTATTTCAATTTTATAAATTACAGAACTATATCTTGGTCGTTTATTCAGCTAAATGATACAATTAATTGTATTCTTTTGATAAAATAAAAGTTACATTTTTAAAGCATTCAATTTCATCGTAATGTTTCTATCTAAACGAAACTACTGAAAATACAGTCACGAAAAGGTAATTACAATAGAAAATTTTAATAAGTTATAGTTAGTTACCATGTAAGTTATACTTAGATATATCACTGACAACTAATTCAGTAGATAACGTTGGTTAAGAAAACTTAAAGACAAATAGTAGATAAAATTACATCCAACAATTTATAGAAATCGTAAAGTCAACAAGCAAATTATCACAATATTTATACTTTCTTTACGTAATAAGATAAAATTTCTTTCAAAACTGCTCATATACATGCACTACTAATGTTATAAAGTAATATATATCGTATAAATGTATTTTATTTTGTCTTTTATCCTCTACATAACTCGTAACTTAGAATGAGTTTAGTTACGTATCACTTATTTTGTGTATACTTTGTATGTATCTTTACAAGGGGAAAAACAAACACTTTGAAAGACACTAAACAATTCCTATATACCACTCACAGTCCCTGAGGATTTGTTCCGCAATTAGCGTCGTACTACAGGAGGTTTCAGAAACATCTACCTTTTATTGGCAATTACCATCTACAAGACCTGCAATATTAGACTATTAAATGGGATAGATTTCTTTCTCTTATTTTTATTTTGTGCAACTTTTCCATTATATTTTTTGTTCTTTTATGGGATATATAAGAGTATATATTCAAATGGAAGAATAAAGGATATATTTCGCATAAGAAGGAAGACTAGATTATTGAACCTATTATTATTAGTTTGGGGTTAATAGTATCATTAGTTTTGAATTGATTATTATTATTTTGAGGGTATTATTAGATTTGAACTGATTATTATTAGTTTTGGGGTGTTAGTATTATTGGTTTTGGGATATTATTAGTTTGAACTGATTATTATTAATTTTGGGGTATTAGTATTATTTGTTTTGGGGTATTATTAGCTTTGAACTTATTATTAGTTTTGGGGTATTATATTATTAGTTTTTGAATTGATTATTATTTTGGGGGTATTATTAAATTTGAACTGATTATTATTAGTTTTGGGGTATTAGTATTATTGTTTTTTGAGATATTATTAGCTTTGAACTGATTATTATTAGTTTCGTGGTATTAGTATTATTGGTTTTGGGGTATTATTAGCTTTGAACTGATTATTATTAGTTTTGAGTATTATTAGTTTTGGTATTTTGAATCATTAGAAAAGCACTTTAATTGATTTAACCCATTAAGAACCAAACATTTTCCCACCTGAAAGAAAAAAGAATAAAATTTATTTTTTTTGCAATTATAAGAAACCAATTAAATGAAAAAAGTAAAAATGGAAAAGAAAATATTTATCACAAAATAATGTTAAAACCATAGCATCCAGTCCAAAACGTTGACTTTTCCTATACATAAAATCTTTTAAAGCTATGTTATGCAAAGGCGCATCACATTTTAATATGAAGTTATAGTATGGTAGAATAAAAGTTTTATAGAATTTTCCAACTGCTGCTTGCACCTATGAGAATAACTCAAAAGCGAAGAAAAATCTGCACAATTTTCCAAAAGAACGACTAATCGTTATAAAAATTATCATGCGGGATCAAATATATTTTTTTATCGTTGCCAGGGATGATTCTTCTATATCAAGCAGTAAACGAAATAAGAAATTTTCGCAAAAAAAATAATTTATGTATTGTACGTTTTCGTCATATTAATCTTAAATGCCACAACTAAAACTCTTGAAATTAACCAAATAAATTATTGACTAAAATATTGAACTTTTGCAAATTTAGATTTAAATTCAAATTTATCTGTATTACAGAAAGTCATGATAGAGTTCATTCTTTAAATGATAAACTTTCGTCTAACAAGTTTTCCATACATTTTTAATCACAAAATTTCTTTCGAAATGTCTGCAAAAAAAAAGCTTACATTTGCTCATGCATATAATTCTACTTATGTCATGAATTTATTCATATTATTTATCAATATTAAATTAAATAAGAATAAACGACTTTATAATATTCTTATATAATATAAAAGGAAACCTTTCTTTTAATTAACGCTATGCAAACTTTAACTAAATTATGTGGTTTTTAAAACTCGTGCAGTTTCGTTTGCTAAAATGTTTCGAAGTGACATAAAAATGGCTAGAATCTATCATGTAATAAGATATTTATGAAATATTTTTTACAATTACACAAACCAAAAGTTACTTTAAATAAATGTGTGTTCCACTTCATAGTTTTGATTTTTTTTAAGAAATAAAATTCCACAATAACTTTCTATCTCATATTGTATATTTTGCTTCTGTTCATGCATTTTTATATCTTCAAAAAAAAAAAAATCAAAGCCATGAAGGAGAAAAAGGGATTACTTATTTAAAGCGACTTTTGGTTTGAGTAATTATAATAGAATATTCCAGAAAAATCTTTTACATGCTTTATTCTGGAAATTTTGAATTTCAATAGAAATTCGAAATCGTTGTAATTGTTTCAAATTAGTAGATAAATATGTTCGTGATCAATAGAAATATATTGGTGCTTTAGATAAAGTAATTTCCTTGGACATTTCCGGTATAAATATTCTCATTTGAAAATCTAATCTAATTCTTATATAATATATAAGAAAACATTTGCATAGCGTTAATTAAAAGTAAAGTTAACTAAATTATGTGGTTTTTAAAACTCATGCAATTTTTTTTTGTTAAAAGGATTCGAGTTGACATGAAAATTGCTAGAATCCATCATGTAATAAGATATTTGTGAAATATTTTATTAAATTAAGTCAAAACAAAAGTTACTTTAAACAACGTATTTTGCTACTTCAGGGTTCAGATTTTTTTAAGAAATTAAATTCCGCAATAATGTCATAGTATTTTTTGTTTCTGCTTATGAATTTTTATTTCTTCACCAAAAAAAAGCTATGAAGGAGATACTTATTTAAAAATATTACCTATTTAAAGTGACTTTTGGTGTGAGTAACTGTAATAAAATATTTCAGAAAAATCTTATAAATTGCTAGACTCTATCATGTAATACGTCAATTCGAAACATTTTAACAAACAAAACTGCATGAGTTTTAAAAAAACATATAATTTAGTTAAAATTTGTATAGTTTAATTAAAATTAAAGTTTTCTTTTATATTATATAAGAATTAAATTAGATTTTAAAATTAGAATATTTATACGGTAAATTATCTAAGAAACAACTTTATCTGAAGCACCAATATATTTCTGTTGATCTCGAACATATTTGTCTACTATTTAGACTAATTTTTTAACTGCTTTATTCTGGAAATTTTAAAATTTCAACTGAAATTCGAAATCATTGTAATTGTTTCGAAATTAGTAAACAAATATCTTCAGAATCAACAGAAATATATTGGTGCTTCAGATAAAGTTGTTTCTTAGACCATTTCCCGTATAAATATTCTCATTTGAAAATCTACTCAATCGCAACTGTACTTTTTTCCTCCTCCTTACTTAAGTAAGTTGAGAACGAGTGTGAAACTCACTTCTAAAGAAGAGAGATGAGTTTACTGAGCTGATACGCGCAGCACACATCACTAAACTCATTTGGCTCTATGGACTTAGTGTAGTGCGTTCGGCCATTTGCGCCTTCTTTAGCCACGCTACGAACTTATTGAGCGTTGAGCAATCTCTAAAATCTAAAACTTTCTTTCGGTAATTTCCAATGGTTGGTCTCCTCTGGAATATCTGTTCTTTATTTTTCCCTTTGGCTCATCTCGTCAACAGATTTTATTGGGGGTGCTACAGAAATTACGTAATTATAAATAAAATAATTAATGAATATTTTTCTCAATCATCAGATACTTGAAATTTATTTTTTGTTTTATAATTTATTTATTATTCTTTGTCTTATCTGTTAACGCATACCAAAAAATGGAATATATTGTAAAATAAAATCAAATACAGGTTGTACTCAATATACTGTATTAATATAGATTTTTAACTGCATTATAAAATTCTGTTGACAATAATCCAATATTAAAGTAGATTAAATCTACGCCCTTTCAAATATAGCTCTATCTGTGCTATAAATAATAATACTATATTGAATATATACGATATGCATGTACTAAGAATAACTTAATAGCATATACGATAATATACTCATTCTATCCTATAAATCTCTGCCTCTTACCAAATCTATAAATTTATGTCACGAACTGAAGCGCAAGAAGTCAAATAAGAACTAGTCTCTGTGAACGATAGATAAGCGAAGTTGTCTTTTGGAAATTTGATTTGGCTTGTCGCTCTACGGTCATTTTGTACACACTTTAGGCTAATTATACCAGAATCTACAGTTTAACATTGATTCAGAATCGCTAACATCATTCATACCACAGCCAGTATTCGAACCTGAAGCCTGTGGTACCAAAGGCCAGAGTGCTAGCCAATTGGCCATCTATTCTTTGAGAAGCCTCATTTAGTATCGAAAAAATTATTCTGCTGTTTCGTTATAAATAACACTCTTTGGACAAACGGAAAACCATTAGAAAATTTGAAATTACCATCTGAACTTTTTTTTTCCACATATAAGAAGAGAAGATGAAAAATCAGGAAAGTTTCATAATAAAATTCATTTTAATTTATGTGAGTAGTAACACACTTTTTCACGAAAATTCTAAAACTTCTTGTAAATTTCCATTTTTATTTTATTGCTACAGTTCTTATTTAAAGAACTAAACATTTTAACTATTAAATTTTTGGAGCTAACAAACAAAACCTAATTAAATATTATTTGAAGAATTTATTTTTTAATGGAAACTTATTTTTTAGCCGAAAATTTCGGATAAAAAAAGTTTCCATGAAACCCTCAAAAACAATTTACCTCTTTATGACATCTATATAAAGATACTAGTGTTAAATGATTAAAAGCGAAGGTGTTATTCTAAGGAGCAAAAAGCTACCTTCAAGAAATACCTGTCAAGAAGTATGTTCCATTATTTTGATAGCTTAATTCCACGAAACATTAATTGAATATCATTTTCACGACATCATTATATCTGGAACTGAGATACCCTTCTTATAGTTTGGGATTGAAGTGAGAGAAAATGAGCTTACTCTTCATAATGTGGTGAGTATATGCATTAAGTTGAATAAACTACGAGAATTGATAAAGGAAAGAAATACCACAACTAATTAATAAGAAGTTTTTTTTTATTTCCAATGGCAGATTATGAACAGTTACAGCAAAAAAAGAATAACGAAAAAAATAACAGATAACACAACAAAACATGCTGAAACCGAGTTCATTAATCTAACAATAATGCCGAGTTGTAGATCTTTTAGCCACTAAAAAGTGTTACCAGGTGCACCACGGGGGAGGTAGATCTTCTGCGTATCCTTAATAAGAAGGTTTTGAATTAAACTTAAGGAAACTCAAGGAGATAAAAAAAAATTTACATACCAAATTATTTTTTCAGGTTGATATAGTCAGAACTACTACATTGTTTAATGAACTTATCTGCATTTACTGCACGTAAGGCCACCTTCCGCACATCCTTTATATGCAGATGATTATGAACTGCATTTAATGAACTTTTTGCATTTATTGATAAAGCTTATTTATCATGATCTTCGAAGTATCGTTTAAAAGGTGACGACTTAAGAGGTGGTAAACTTTATACTTAAACTGACTTCAGCTTTACTTCATCATCATATTTGGGGCAGCCCATGATGAATCACAGCCGTCTGTCGATTGGCATATTTCGAGACAGGAAATGTTTTCTTTTTTACGAGGTGGGGTTTGCAGTCCTACTCCCAACGATTTACAATCATATTAGGCTGGGACCTACGGTTTAAAGTGGATTCCAAACCACTACAATCATCCATGGCACCGTCGGAACTCGAACCTAGTGGCACCGAGCCCCAGAGCGCTAGTCACTCGGCCAGCAGTCCCCATTTTTTTACTTAATTAACCCACAATCTCTTCTTCTAAACGAGGGGACTGATGGTCGAGTGGCTAGAGCTCTGGAGTTCGGTACCACAGGTTTCAAATTCGAGTCCTGACGGGGTAATGGATGTTTGCAGTGGTTCGAAATCTACTTAAAACCGTAGGTCCCGGTCTGTTTAACCCTCGTGTGCACAAGATGACCGTAGAGCGACAAACCAAACCTTCTTCTAAAGGAATAATTTGTTCGTAATTTAACAACACGACATAATTTCGATCATATTTAATTTGGTTATGAAATAATTCATTTGAATAATTTTTAGTAAAGAACACTTAATGCTTTATTTAGGATATTCTTATTTTAATTTTTTTCCTTTATTTTTAAATTTAACTTCATTGATAACATCTCTTCTGTATTATTTAATCTGCTAATAAATTGGTCTAAAAACCATTATATTCTAGCATTAATTCAAAGCACTGTAACTAGAAAATATTGTGAAATATATTCGTATGTAATTCCATTTAATTACAGTGAAATATTAGTTTATGATTCACTATGATAACATATGAATTATGAAGCAGTTTACTATTAGATTTAGTATACTAATGAATTTATTAGCACAGTAGTCTCATATGTTAAATAAATTTACCATATTAATCTATTTTCCATTCGTAGCTTTTGTTCCCAATATTTAAGCTTATGATTAGAAAGTATTAATAATGAAAGAGGTATTGAATATTTTGAATCATGTTTAGTGTTTGGCTCGCACAAAAAAGGTCCTTTTCATGACTTGTAAGAGTAATATCACAAGAAAATAAATAGAATATTGAAAGAGGAATGAATAGAATAATGAAATAGGAATGATGAAAGAGGAATTAATAGAATAAGTAAATAGAATGATGAAAGAGGAATGCATAGAATAATGAAAGAGGTATTGAATATCTTGAATCATGTTTAGTGTTTGTTACGCACAAAAAAAAGGTTATTTTCCTGACTCGTATCTCAGTGGTAACATCTACAACTAGAGTCACTCGCCATCAGGCCCCTTTAAGGGTAATAGCACAAGAAAATACTTTTATTTCTTTCCTGTAGGACTTTTTAAAGATGTTAAGCTACATTTGTGTTCCCTATGGGAAAATCAACAGTATCTAATCATGCAGTTCGTTTATAACAAAACACTGGTTAAAAACAGGCATCAGTTTATAGTTTTAGGAGGTCTTAATAATTTTTCCAAATTAAACCCATAATATTCTTCTCCATAGATACCTTGCGGCCTGTTGGTCAATTAGCTAGCGCTCTGGCCTTTGGTACCACAGGTTTCGGGTTCGAGTCCCGGTGGTGCCATGGATGCTTGTAGGGATTCGGAATCCACTTTAAACTGTAGGTCCCGGTCTGTTTAGCCCAAAAGTGTGTACAAGATGGCCGCAGAGCGACAAACCAAACCTCCATCGATACCTTAGTAATCTAATTGATTTACTATTAGGCATATTCAATAAATGCAAAATTTGCCATAATTTATAATTTTGTGCATAAAAAGAATTTTCAGTATACTCTATAATAGCGAAAAGTGGCCAGAGTTAAGTATTAATAATAAAATCTTACAAAACAAGTAATAGTTAAAAATGGCTTTTTTGTTTTTCAACACTAAGTTAACGTAATAATTTAATTTAACATAAACTTTAAATTTTCTCCATTAAAGATTTATGATAAAATTAAATTAAATATCGCTATATGGGGAGAAATTTTATATTTTTACTAACTTTTTATCTTAACTATCGAAACATTTTACCATCGTTAATATTAAATTATTCTTGTATGTGGCTTCAAATTAAATTCTTTTTGTTTTAATTATAAGGATTTTATCAGATATTGCCATAATTTGCACTTATAAACTATTATTCTCGCTCCTTCATAGGATCATGAATGAAATAAGCTGTATTATAAGCAACGTCTTTATATGATTAATGATGTTTTCCTTGATAAACATATTTCGTTCTGATAACAACTTGGCTGTACAGTTTTTTGGAAGTTTTTACTTTAGAGATCACATTATTATCACAACTTGAAAAATTGCAACTCTCTCTCTTTCATTACTGGCCTTTATTTCAGACAAAAAGTTTTTAGAAAAAGAAACATTTTGATTTTTTTCTGTTTTCTTCCAAGTAAGAGTACAAGTAAAGCTAATTATTTTACCTCACTTCCTTAATTTTCCAAATGCAACAAAAGGCAATGCAATTAATCAAGTTTATTTTTTATTTCTCTGAAGTTTTAAGAATTTAAATATATAAAAACTTATTATCATACATTCTGTTTTATTCAGAATTCACATTTGATTAAGAATGTATTCTAATTCAAACGAATTTTATGTTTTTCTTTCCATACTAAGTGCTAAGATTCGAGCTAAAGGTTGTAAGTAGTTTGTAAAGTTTTCTAATTGTACTCATTCCCTAACGTTAAATTTATCATTATGTTATTCATATCAAATATAAATGTGCTCTAAAATCATTTATAGAAAAGAACATATACTATCATATATATACAGAACATACTCATCATACAGCACATTGTTTTTCATATAGAAAATTATTTTATAATGCAGGAGTTTGCTTATGATATCTGATCGAAGCTACTGAATCTGAATAAATTTTTAATATCTGAAACACTTTTTCAATATATTAGTGCTACTTTTAATAATAAAAGGTTTGGTTTGTCGCACTACGAACATCTTGTGTATACGAGGGCTAAACAGATCAGGACCTACAGTTTAACGTGGATTCCGAACCACTAACAAACATCCATGCCACCACCAGGGATTCGAACCTGGAGCCTGTGGCACCAAAGACCAGAGAGAGCTAGCCAATTGGCCATGAAGCCGCCTTAATAAGAAAAGGAGAAACAGTATTTTCAATGAAAAGTTCATTAAGAAAGTTGACTAACATTTGCATCGAACATTCTTAAATTGCAGAGAAATATCGAATAATATTAAGAGATATACGTATATTTCGGGACCTGATGGCCGAGTGACTAACGCTCTGGCACTCGGTACCACAGGGTTCGGCTTCGAGTCTTGGCGGTGCCGAGGGTTGTTTATAGTGGTTCGGAATCCACTATCGTAACCATAGATCCTGGTCTAATATGACTGTAAATCTGCCAATAGGCAGACGGCCATGGCCTACCACCACCGGTCCCTTGGCTGTTGCGCCAATGAAGAAAGAATATGTATATTTCATGATTTAACTTACTTTACATATAATAAATAAATTAATAATCAATAAAATTTTGAGTTCTGTGCATTTTTTTAAATTTGTGTTTATTTACTAATAAATTCATTCATTGTAAAAAAATTAAAATAAATGCTTCATCCTTTTTAAGTATATACGACCAACCAATTAAAAAATAAAATGCATCCTCATATATTTAAATATGAATCTTGCTTTTCAATTACAAATCCCACATGAGTTATTTTAAGTTTTGAAAACTGTTGATTAAAAGTTACTTAACGCGTTCGCTTTTAATTAAGATTTTACATCTAAAATGAATGAATAAAATATAAAATCTCAATCTTTAAGTCAAATCTTATTATTTTGAATACATTTGGAAGACTTGAACAAGCCTGAAAACTACATGTTTAAATGATATGCAAATCAAATATACCATACTCTAAATATTCGTCTTGCATAAGATTTTTATCTTTTTTTACCTAGGAACTACATCATTTCAATATTTCTAAACTTTCTTCAGCAAAATGTTTTTCGCAGGAAATTTACATACACTATTTCATCATTATTTTCAGGATTTTCTAATAAAGTGACAACTTTTGTTTTATTTCTTTTCAATATAACCATCTTTATCATTTTTATTTTCTTGGTACCATTTTTAAGTCATAGAATAAATTTCCCAACAAAAATAACTTCTACTTCAAAACGTTTCCTTTCAAAGAATTATATATAATTTGTCTTAATTCGGATGTTACTTCTTTCCTGAAAGTTGAAACAAGCATATGTCTTATATCTGGCATAAGCACACACACACATTTGCGCATGGTTATGTTCAGATACATATGGCTTATTAATAATCGTTTATTTAATATAAATGTTTTATTTTTTATATTTTATTTCAGTATTTTATTTTTAATATTTTATTTTTTTTTTTTTTTTATTTTTTATTTTTTATTTTATTTCAATATTTTATTTTTTTTATTTTTTATTTCATATTTTATTTTTTTATTTTATTTTATTTTTTATTTTATATTTTATTTTTTTATTTTATATTCTATTTCATATTTTATTTTTTATTTTATTTCAATATTTTATTTTTTTTTAGTTTATTTCAATATTTTATTTTTTATTTTATTTCAATATTTTATTTTTTTATTTTATTTCAATATTTTATTTTTATTTTATTTCAATATTTTATTTTTATATTTTATTTCAATATTTTATTTTTATATTTTATTTCAATATTTTATTTTTTTTTTTTATTTTATCAATGTTTTATTTTTTAATTTTATTTCAATTATTTTTTATTTTATTTCATTTTTTTTTATTTTATTTCAGTATTTTATTTTTTATTTTATTTCAATATTTTTTTTTTTATTTTATTTCAATATTTTATTTTGTATTTTATTTCAATATTTTATTTTATATTTTATTTTTTTTATTTTCTTTCAATATTTTACTTTTTTATTTCTTTCAATATTTTATTTTTTTATTTTATTTCAGTATTTTATTTTTATATTTTCTTTCAATATTTTATTTTTATATTTTTTTTCAAAATTTTTTTTTTATTTTTTTTTAGTATTTTTCTTTTTATATTTTATTTCAATATTTTATTTTTATATTTTATTTCAAAATTTTTATTTTTATTTCAAAATTTTATTTTATTTTCATTTCAATATTTATTTTTATTTCAAAATCTTTTTATTTTATTTCAAAATTTTATTTTTTCAAATTTTATTTTCTATTTATACATTTCATTCGGTGAACATACACGTGTTCAAAATAAAGAAAATTTGCTTATTTTGTAGATTTTCTCTGAATGAAAAGTTAAATTAACGCTTCAAACAAAGATGCAAATTTCTAGTATCGAATACGAAATATATATATATATACACACGTGTCTACATGTGTTCCTACGAAATATATATATATTTATGTATATATATTTATAAATATATTTCAGGAACAGCGCATAGCAATTGCTGCGTTTTATTCGTTCCCACACCAAGCATATTTTTGTGTTTATCACTATTTGATGAATTTAAATAGAAAAAAGCTAAAATGTGTGAACAACATCTGGATGACAAAATGAAGTGGTAAATCTTCAGCAATTTCCGCGTTTTGTTTACCCATACATCTTACAAATTGTTTGTGTATTTTAGTACTATTTGCTGAAATTCTAACTCAAAAATTAAAAATTAGTTAAAAACAATGTTTGGACGATAGAATAAGGAAAACAAATCAGTAGGAAACTGGAAGCAGTGCAGTCTCAGATGCAGATTGTAAGAGATTTAAATGTAATTCATTTTTGTTGTTTCCAATTTATAGAATGGTTTGGTTTGTTGCTCTACTGTCATCTTGTGCACACTTTAGGCTAAACAGACCAGGCCCTACAGTTTAAAGTGGATTCGAACCACTACAAACATCAATGGTACCACCAATAACTTCTATGTGCAGTGAAAATTGATATTTGTCCATTACACCTAGGTGTAACAGAAGTGTAAAAGTACTCATCACTCTTGTGATCTTAAAGTGACCACAGGAACCTGAATTTCAAGAGTTATTGCTTACAGAAGACTACATGAATGAGGTCTGGTTGCAAGAAGACCTGTTGCCTGCATTCCGCTCAGTAGTTCACATCGGAAAGCCTGTTTATCTCGGTGACAGAACATCGACTTCAGATTCTATAACAGTGAGAGACCGTTCTATTCATTGATGAATTCCAGTTCAGCATCACCACTGATTCTCAATTCACAATCATTTGAAGGGAACAAGGGATTTTCTACTAGTCTTCCGACATCTGAGAAAGAGTCATCTGTGTGAAGGTTTTTATGATCTGGGTAGTCATGTGGGATGGGTGCATAGACTTCTTAGTCTTTGTCAGTGTTTCTGTGACTGCTGTTGGTATAGGATGGAGATACTGTAGTCCTATCTTCGCCTATACCTATACATTAATTCAGTTGGTCTTGCTTTCATCTTAATGGACAATGCTAGTTCACTTTAGGCTCATCTAATCAAGAAATTTGTGAAAATGTGTAAATTCGACGTGTGAGATAGCTGGCTAGATCTCCAGAAAAATCTAAAGAGCATATTTGAGGCAATCTAGGGAGGCAAATGAAACTCCCCTTGATGAGCGACACCAAGAACTCAAATTCAGTAAGAAGGCATAATTCTAAAAAGGACAGTTACCAATTTTTACATTTGAAACTTTTAAGATCTGTTTTTAGTCCCGTTCGGTGCTGACGACTATTACGCACGACGGTGCATGAGTACCACAACTACTGAGTGGCTATTTTATTTATTTATTGGTTTATTTATTGTATCATCCTATTTATATAGCTAATTTCATTGAAATCTGTCCAGTATGGACAGAGTAGTGTAAGTAATGGAGATATTTATTCTTAGACATTTATTAATTCTCTTTATTTTAAACACTATTGTAACTTAAAAATATTCTAGATATCCTTTACTAGACGCTCAAATTAATATTATAATCTAAATTAATTATAATAAAACCTATTTTAGTTTTTGCCATAAAGAGAAAAAAATGTACTGTAGCAAACACCTTTATGAATGGAACGTATGAAAATCTCCACATAAAATCAGTTTTTTTTTTTTTTTTTTTCAAAGATGAAGTACTGACTTTATCGGTCTGTATTAGTTAGAAATCCATGAGGGTTTGATATAAGATGTTCCAAAATTTAAAACATTAAACTCTTCAACATACCATTATTGTAGCATTGGTAGGTGAGCGACTATTGCTATAGTACTCTGATAACTTAAGCTATGATGCTTTGAGTAAAATGAAGTTTAACAATCACAGCACTATTTAGTATCTTCTTGCCCCCTTCATTTTCTATTTGACGAGTATCACAAAAAAATACAGTAATCATTAAACATTACGTTGTGCCATTCATTATACATAAAGGGATTGGTCTCGAGACCGTTGTAATCTTTCACGCCAAAAGAATGGTGTCAAATGAAGTCTTTTAAAGAAAGCAGGATGGCAAACTACTTTTAGCTAATCTTCGAGAAAATGTTTTTACTGATAATAAAACATCCAAATCTCTCTGTACAATCTGCGTAATGGTGATAGTGCTGGATTATTGAAAGGGTCACTACATTACTTCAGATGCATTGATCAAAGTGCTGTGATGTTCTTAGTATATGTGCACCTGTACTCCCACATTTTATTTTTCAAACCATCGTTTCTAAATTCTGTTCAAATCTGGGTATTTCTTCAAATTTCAGCTTAATGATAAGACAAAAAAATAGAATTGAATTGTTTTTATGGCAGAAAATGTATTTGTTAAAAGAAAACTCTTTAATAGGAAAAATCATACTTCTACTAAATGTAAAGAGATTATAATGAAGACTTATGCAAATAATAATAATGAAGACAATGTGTAAAAAATATCGATTCAAGAAACGTACATGAAGAAGGGATTTATCGAAAAGCTTTTTGAAGGTTGAAACCTAAAAAGAAGATTAATAAAGCTTTTGAAATTTTTGAGAGACTTAAGCAAAACAGTGATTATCATCTGGTGAATCAATGATCATTTCTTTCATTCAAATTATTATGATCTGGATTAAGTATCAAGAATTCACAATCACAAACTTTATCCACTAAATATTATTGTGTATACGTAAGATTATTGTTCTTATAAAATTGGGTAAGGAGAAAAAAAAAGTTTGAACATTGATAGTTTGAACATTGATTAAACATCCGTTTGAACACTGACCTTGAACATCCCGTTTGAACACTAATGACCTTGAACATCCGTTTGATTTAGGACCTGTCATTTGATCATGATACTGAATTACGAGTTTCTCATTCTAAAAAAGGATGAAAATTATAAAACCTTCTTAATAGTATGTTAAAGGTCATGAAGGTAAATCTCTGATACACAGGTAGCAATATTTTCAAGGTGGTTATTTATTTTAGATAAACTCAGGCTAAAAAAAAACTGATAGTCCATGCATGTTAAAATTCATCATCAAGCAATGATTTATGTTTTGATAAAGTATATCTATTATTCTTATAACAAGACACCATATTGTTACAACTTATTCTTTAACAAAGTAACTGATTCTCAAGCAAAACCCATTTGAATATAAACGAATCCCTATTAATTCTGTCCTGGTTTGAGTTATCATATATTCTTTCAAATTATATATGTGTAATATTTATAGTTTGAATTTTTATTATACCATATTCACGTATTTTCTTGGATTAGACCTACCTAAAGGGGTAGTGTAGTGCAAGAAAAGGGGCCTACCATCCAAGAAAGGGGTCCTTCAATTTTGGTCGGTCCATCGAAGAGCCTTTGATGACGTCATTAGGTGCTCTCACTCTCATCTTCAGATGGTTCAGATGAGAGAAATAGCAGACACTTACATGGGGAACGCTCGATTGCTTCACTTTTTACTCATATTACCATCATCCCCGCCTAAGGAACCTTCAGGGAAATCCATTCCTTTTGCTTTTAGAGCTCTGATTTCGCTGATCTGGTAAAGCGGCTATTATTTTCTTAAGACGCAGCGAAGATTTGCTATTCGGCGGATATTTTTATCCGATCTGGTTTCGATGATCCTAATAGCCGGCCACGAAGATATCCCACCTACGATATTCAGGTCAATTATGTGTAAAAAAGGAAAAGCTTTATTAAGCTTCTTATTGAACTCGGTAAGTTTATTGGAAAAAGAAGTTAAAACGAATTGGAATCTAAGTGAGGAACCGATGGCCTATCTATCGATTTCAGTTTTCAGCAGTCATTTTCAGGGCTGGTTTAATATTTCAACGTTATCTATAATAACATTTGGAGGAAAGAATTTTCTTTTGACTGAATAGTTATCGCATTACACAGATCTCTATTAGTTGCTTTAGCTACTAGTTTAATTTTGAAATTTAATGGCTAGGATGAATTAGTATATTTCTAAACATGGTATTTTTAATAAGACAAAAAATTTCTATAAATATAAAACTAATAAGATATAGTAATATTATTGCATTCATTCAAAATGAAAATAGAATTTCATTTTTTTATAGAATCTGTTTTCAAGTTGTTAAACTTTATAGTGAGAATAAAATTCTAAATTGAAGTTGAACTATATACTTCCTCTCTTCTTCATTGACGCAATAGCCCCATGGTGAGCCAAGACCGTCTGCCTACTTGCCGATTTCGACACAGAAGATCTTTTCTTTATGGGGTAGGTTGTCAGCCTCATGTCCAACGCTCGGCAGTAATATTAGACAGGGACTAATGGTTTAAAGTGGATTCCAACACTACAAAAATCCATGGCACCGTCGGTACTCGAACCCAAAAAAATGTGGCACAGAGCGTCAGAGCGTTAGACACTAGCCTTCAGACCTCAAACTATACATTACTTCCAGAAATAAATTCTTTCAGTATTTTAATGATTTTCTAAACGGTTTACGAATATTGCAACTTTGAAACTTACAACAAAAATGGATTGCAACACAAGTCAACAAAGAAAACATTTTCGAGAAATAAGTATTTTTTTCAATTTTTGAATACTTATTATGAGAAAAATTAATGAAAATTCCATCACGAACAGTTATATCACAAATGCAATCTAATTTTAAAAATTGAGAAAGAAGGTATTATTTATATGAGTGCGCAAAATATATTTATTCATTTTATAGAGTAAATGAATATATTTAAAACAATCATGTAAAAGAAGACAAATTGAGACAATCACTACAATGTTCATTGAAGGAAAAGAGGGTGAAAAAGAGGGCTTGTAACTTTTTTTTTATTTTATTTATTGTTCATTTATAGAAGTACTAGAATTAAGGTAAAAAGTAATTTACGCAAATTTATAAATTAATAAGTCTAATATTAATTTGTCAAAATGTTATGATTTCAGTTAATTGTAGCAAAAGATGCAATTCCTTTGTAAAACCCTAGGTGATAAAAAAGTTTTCATTTTCACATACAAATCAGTAATTAAAATAATGCAGTACTGTGTCATAGCTAGTATCACTCGTATTATCATTTAATTTTTGTTAATACTATTTAGAAGTACCACATGCAAAGAATGGTATTAAATTCAAAATGCAATAACAGTTTGAACACTCAGATAAATATCTAATTCTTAAAAACCACAAGCTTCACGAAAATATTTAGCAGCAAGCTTAATAGAAGCAAAAACATACCATATAAAAAGAAACAGCTGTTTTATACTTTTTCTTCCGGGTGAGATCCGGATATTTTTAGATGTAAAGATATCGAGTAGACTATAATTTTAATCAAATTTGAAAGACTTGGTTTTATGATGAAATTTTAAATGTTTTTTATTTATTATGGCAAATTTTATAAAAATATTTTTATAAATACTCCATAAATTCCATACAATCCACATAAAAAGATGTCCATAAATACTCCATACAATCCATAAATATTTTCAGATTTGAGGTTCTTTCTAAGACATTGTAGAAATTCTCTTGAGGTTATTTTTAATTTCAATAACAATATATATTTTGATTCATTGGTAGAACAAAAACTTTTTCTCGAATCCTAGTTTGTCAACAAATTTCGGAAGCAATTTTAAGTTAATAATTTTCAAAAAATTAATCTGTAATATCATCAATACATTCAAGTGCAATGCGAACTTTCACATTGTACATAACCAGATCATTACAGAAAAATTACTATTTGACTGTAGTAAACAAATTACGTTTGTCAAACATAATCGACATACTTCGCAAAATTGTTCACATGTTGTTTTAAACATATAAAACTTCAATTAATCATGAAAATTCATTATGCAACCAAATGTAAAGTCCTCATTAAATTTTTCAAGATACAGTTTCACATTTCAATTATGTCAGAGCCAAACCCTCTCTCTAGTCATTTGTTTACTGTGTATATATAGTGTTTCGAGGTACTAAACGAGTTATTTTAATGCTTGAATTCTTAGAAAAATATTTAGCTTTGAAAAATATTTTTCTACGTGATTCAGGAGGATTAGCTTCGTTATATGTGTATTGAATTACCTTTATTTATTTTATAATACCTTATTCTGTGTTTATTCATTTATTCTGTTAAGAGTTCATATTTTTAACACATTTTGGGTAGTTTAATGGAAAATTGCTGTTATTTTCAAAATGTTTCAGTTTTCTTCGTTTCTAAGCTGATAAGGAATTTATTTTTCTAAAAACTCTTTTCTCTTTTTTTACCATTTCAACCACGAGATTTTTTTAATCTTAAAAATTAAGTAAATGTTTTTACTCAGCTAACTTGGCTCAGATAACATTGTTTATTGCGTTAATAAATCAATACTGAGCTCATAAAATTGCATGTCTTCGGAAGGATGAAAAATTTACGTGGTTTGCTTAGAAATGTTTTCTATTCTAGCTCATAAACCTTTAATAGTTTATGTTTATTACGATTCTAAATATGTGTACAAATATAATATAGGTAGCATTAAAAAGATTTACTCCGTTAATTTATCAAAAATTACAAAATAGTAAAAAATGCAAAACATCTGAATATGTTAGTGATCCGGAGTGTTAAAACTTTTTCTACATGGCAAATAAAAATAGTTTTTTTAATTTAAAGCGTTTATTTTACTGTCATATGCCTTGCGTTCAAATCTTTTATTTACAGCACATTAATAATTTGTAATATTTCATCATCATCACATTCTTGTAGTCTGTTAAATCTAGGATTTATTATTTTCTAAACTGACTTTCATTTAGAATTGCATTCCAATATATTACTTGCTTCTTTCAATTAATTTTTACATATGTAATGTTATTAATGATGTTATCCCCCTCTCTTATTGATTTGGTTTTGTTTGTCGCTCTATGGTCATTTTGTGCACACTATAGGCTGATTAGACCGATACATACAGTTTAACGCGCATTCCGAACCGCTAATAAGCATGCATGCCGCCTCCAAGATTCGAACTGAAGTCTGTGATCTCTTATTGAAGAAATCTCTTAATCTAGAAACTTATTTTCTATAAAATTTCATCTGAATCTTACAAAAACCAAACATTAAAGCGTAGCTCTGTGGTTAAAAATTAAATCACATTTCTACAATCGAACGGATTAAGTTTTTGTTCCCTTGGAATCTTAAATTAATACAAATAATATTTAATCAAAGGAAGGCATCCTGTAATCGATACATTTGCCTCTGCTTGCATTATAATCGATACTTCAGGTTAAAATTTGAAATACGTCAAATCAGGTAAACCGAAACATTAATCGCAACTTTCAAATAAGATAAATAGAACATACATATGAAAGAAAGAAACCTCAGAGTAATCAACGCGGTCTCTTTTCCATAAGAACTCTATACTAAGAGAAAAACCCATTTCTCCTTTTCCCCGCGGTGTTTTTCGCAATTAAGGATTCATAAGTTCCTTGGCGGCAACGAAAGCATCCATCAGTGTCAAATGCGGACGGAAATGTTACGTTGCCGGGTCATGACTCTTAGTTGGTACAGCGTAATCAACACATTGGCAATCCCCCTTCCACATCTTTGTCGATACAAGTGCCGACATCCCATGACTAATCACAAGCTACAAGATCTCTTTGGTTGCAGTGTTAGGTGGAATAAAAGCAGTATCAAGCAGCCAATCTCAAATAAAAGAATCTAATGCTTCTCAATCTATTCTTCTTTGCTTACGGTAAAAATTAAATCACATTTTCTGCGTTGAATGGATTGCTTTTAAGTTTTGTTCCCTTGGAATTTTAAATTAATACAAATATTATTTAATCAAATGAAGCCATCCTGTAATCGATACATTTTCCTCTGTTTATATTTTAACCGAAACTTTCAATTAATTTTTGTCTATATAATGTTATCGCTATCTCTTATTGAAGAAATCTCTCTTAATCTTCACTTTTCTATAAAATTTCATGTGCATCTTACAAAAACCAGACATTGAAGCGTAGCTCAACGATAAAAATTCAATCACATTTCAACAATCGAATGGATTATTTTTAAACTTTGTTTTTCCTGTAATTTTAAATTAATACAAATATTATTTAATCAAATGAAACCATCCTGCAATCCATACATTTTCCTCTGTTTGCATTCTAATCGATACTTCAGGTTGAAATTCGAAATACGTCAAATCAGGTAAACCGAACCATTAATCCAAACTTCCAAATAAGATAAATAGAACATAAAAATAAAGAAAGAAACCTCAGAGTAATCAACGCGGTCTCTTTTCCATAAGAACTCTATACGAAGAGAAAAACCCATTTCTCCTTTTTCCCGCGGTGTTTTTCGCAATTAAGGATTCATAAGTTGCTTGGCGACAACGAAAGCATCCATCAGTGTCAAATGCGGACGGAAATGTTACGTTGCCGGGTCATGACTCCTAGTTGGTACAGCGTAATCAACACATTGGCAATCCCCTTCCACATCTTTGTCGATACAAGTGCCGACATCCCATGACTAATCACAAGCTACAAGATCTCTTTGGTTGCAGTGTTAGATGGAATAAAAGCGGTATCAAGCAGCCAATCTCAAATAAAAAGAATCTAATGCTTCTCAATCTATTCTTCTTTGCTTAATGCTCAAGGGCGATTTTGTTTTCGTTATTGTTGTTATTCCGTTTCTTAAGCTGTTGTAACAATTAATGTGACAGGAAGGGGAAACTACTTCCAGGAACCTTAATTTGATTTCTTCAGAAATTAGATTCTGCCTAACAAAATGAAGGATGTACAGGAACTGAGTCTGCAATGTTTGTTAGAAGTTTAATGGCCTTTTTTTTTCCTTCGAAGTTTTTGTTATTTCAGGTTATTAACTCTTTTCAAAGACATTAGCGAAATTAGGTATTATTTTAAGAATAACAGTTCTTATGAAATGTGTTGGAGCAAAAAAAAAAAAAAAAAAAAAAAACGCAATTCTTGGTATTATTTTGCAGATTTACTATCCATTTCTGTTATGCTACCTGTTTGTTATAATTTTAAAGTAAAGATTATAATGTTTTTATATTGAATACATTTTAAGGGAAAATAATAATAAGTGTATTTCGTTGTAAAATTTTGTAACTTAAATTTTTTGTCATAAAGTAAATATGAAAATTATTTTGAATGATTCAATAAATATTTTACAAATGAACAATCATGAAATGAATCAATAAATATAATCAGGGGTAAATTTTAAGGAAAAATTCAGAGCGATTAAAAGGAAATGATATAAATAGGCATCAATAACTGCTGATTAATATATTCCAATATGTAAACTTTATTTACTTTGTTACTATATTCAAAATAAGAAATTTAATTCTTTATTACAGCTGTAAAGTCGCACAGACACTCGCTAATTTCAGGAGGTCTCATTATCCATGACGCTGATTATCTGCTATCAGATTTGAAGGACAAGTTGTTCTCATTAGTACAAGACACTAATTGCATGTAATATAACTTTTCACAACACTGCTTATCTGCTGTCAAAACTGAGTGATAGGTTGTTATTATGTACTTGTCAAAAAATATGCATTTCTCTCTTCTGGGAACAAAATACGACAACTCTTCCCGTGGGAAAAACGCTACACAGCTTAGAATACCAACTTCCTTCACTTTTTTCCTGTTATAAAAATTAAAAATATTTTTGACTACACTCACTTTTAAAAATAACAGCTCTAAAGGGTAAAATACCAACTAAACAAGATTTAAATTAAATTATGTGTGCTTAGAATTAATAGTTAATAGATTGAAACAGTCTTTACATAATTACTTTCAATACATGCTGAGTTGTGCCAATAACAACCATCTTTATGTTTACGTAATTTTCCTGGATCATTTATCAGCATAATATTTTAATTCCAATAGTGACATTAACATTGCATCGGAAATTTAATTAAAGAGTAATTTTTAACCATGAAATCTTAATGTAATTAACACAGATATATCAATAAAAATTAATTTTTAATACATCTTATTAATTAGTACTTACTAAAAATGTTTGCTGAATTTCGAAATTATCCCAGATAACTGATAAATATTTTACTCAAAATTTTTACTTTTACTATTCGCTACATGCAAATAATTTTCCTTTAATATTCACTATAATTAATATATTATTTATTAAAATAGAAAATTCATTAAATCTTTAAAGCTTAATAGTTTAGAAATTCTAACCACAATGCAGCTTCAGGGTGGCAAACAAAAACATTATAAATTGGTAGAACAAATGAAAACTACATATTTGAAATAGGATAAGTAATACTATGTCAATAATGTACCAGAAATAATTTATTTTAGATTATAAAGTAAATTTTAATTTTGTTTATTGAACTGCTCAAAACATTGTTGCTATATACATGCGAGACAGAGAGTAACAAATTTTTCAGTTTTACTTTCTTTCATAAAGGATTAAAAACTCATTTAATATATTATGTATTGTATAACAATATATAAACAAAAAAAAACTATATTCAAAATGATACAAGTTAATACGAAAAAATTAACCTTATCAAAGGAGATATAACTCGTAATAATAAATTAAGAATACGTGTCTTTTACCCTTATAAGAACAATTAAATGTATAATGCATTTCATGAATTAATGAAATTGAAATACTTAAATTAATGAAAGGGGCCATATTAACCAAGTGTTTTCGTTAAAGGGTAAACACATTTGAAAATCACATAACAATCCTCATCTGTAAAAGGCTAACTAAAATAAAAATAATGAGAATGCACATGGAAAATAAAAAGCAATTAATAACTTTTATGAAGGACTGGATAGTTTTAATAATAAAATTAGGGATCCGCGTCTCTTTTACTCTTATAGAAACAATTAAATGTATATCGCGTTTCATTTTTAGAAAGTAACCAAGTGTTTTCATTAAAAGGTATCCCAATTTTGAAAATCACATAACAATCCGAATCTGTAAAAGGCTAACTAAAATAAAAATAATGAGAATGCGCAAGGAAATTAAAAAGATTAACTTTAGCAATTAACAACTTATATGTAGGACTGGATAAGTCATTTAAAATGTAATAGGAACCTAGTAATAGGATTTCCATTGCTCTGAATACCAAATAAATATTTTTAGGATTAAAATAAATAAAAAGCATCAATTAATTATGTTCAAAATTTTTACTTGAAAGTATAACTCATCGAATATTTTTAATGCATGATCATTATCTGATCCTGGAATTTCAAAATAGTATATAAGAATCATATTATAATCTGATTTTTATGTACTACATTGAAATTCTTAATTTAAATAATTACATGATGCGAAAAATTTATTTATCATATATCTCTTAACTACATGTGAAGGTAAATTCCAATGGAATTACTTAAAAAAAAATTTCCAAATTTGTTTAATAAAACATAAAACCAGGATCAGGTTAAATAGAATCGCAAATGACTTTTTAAGTTATCAAAAGTCTTTAGTTTACACAATTTGATTATTCATTATAAAAAATATTCGAGATTTCTTTTAGGAAAAAGAAAATGAATTTTTTGTTAGGAAAGAGTAAAAAAAAAATATATTTTTTTGTTCAAAGAATATTTGAATATCAATGGAAATTTATCATCCAGAAATAGAAAGTTTGTAAAAGTAGCTTTTTTTGAGAAATACAATTGTTATCAGTTATTTAATTAAAACTCCTAATAGTACAGCTAAAAAATAATTAGCTATTACGTAATATTAAAAAAGTTTGTTTACAAAATATAAATGAAAAAAAAAAAACTGTGGTATATTTTACACTTCTTTTAACTTTAGCATTATATGAATGAAAGTGCCATATATAATTTACCATACGATATTTACATTGCAAATTAATGTATTTATACATTTCATTTCATTGATTAATTAATGCATTTTGATTAATTAATGCATTAATGCATTTGATTAATGCATCACAGTTTGATTTAATGCATTTTGATTAATTAATGCATTAATGCATTTTCATTTTGATTAATTAATACATTAATTCATTTTGATTAATTAATGCATTACACTGAAATTAATTCATTATATTTTGATAAATTAATGCATTACATTTTGATTTGATTAATTAATTAATGCATTATACTGAAATTAATTATTACATTTTGATAAATTAATTCATTACATTTGATTAATTAATTACAGTTTGATTAATTCATTACATTTTTAATAAATTACAGTTTGATTAATTAATGCATTTTTGATTAAATTAATACATTACATTTTGATTTAATTAATGCATTACATTTTGATAAATTAATGCATTACATTTTGATAATTAATGCATTACATTTTAAAATTAATGCATAACATTTTGACATTAATTTAATTTATAAATTAGTGCATTATATTTTGATAAATTAATTTTGATATTAATGCATTACATTTTGATAAATTGATGCATTACATTTTGATAAATTAATGCATTACATTTTGATAAATTAATGCATTACATTTTGATTAATTAATGCATTACATTTTGATAAATTAATGCATTACATTTTGATTAATTAATTAATTTCAGCATTACATTTTGATTAATTAATGCATTATACTGAAATTAATGCATTAATTTTAAGAAATAAAAATAGTTAACAAATTTTAACAGTTTATGTAGGAATGAATAAAAGAGCAGTAAGTAAATAGCAATAAAATTGCCTATTAGCAACATCAGAAATTCCGTTCTAATGCCATAGATTTTCCATTATCGAAATCATTATTAATATTTATTCTAACAAGCAGAATGGCTTAATTGTTTCCGTCATACCATCAATGCATCAAAATTGATTTTAAATTTATTGAAGGAAAATAAATTTCATCGAAGAGGTTTAAGTGGCTTATCCTTTCCTGGAAATAATAGTTCCACAAGTGAACATTCCTTCATATCTTACCATAATCTTCTTCTTTGAAGATTCTCTGGGCAATCGCTTCGAAACTCTCATTATAAACCAAGCTCAAAGCTTCTGTTTAAAGTTTTGCGTAATGACTAAAGTTTAAGTATTGTAGCGCGACGCCATTAAAGAAACACTGCACGATATGCGAGAGCAGCAATATGCTTTGAACGTGAAGCGATCCACAAATCAATCCAACCAAATCCTTCTGGAAGATTCGACATCGTTTCTTAATTAATCCAGTTAATGAGCGTTAGATGAATACCATCACAACTCACGGATACAATTTGCTTGCAATGGGCGAGAAATGCCTTGATTAATGCTGGACGCGATGTGTAGAGTCCTCTATTAAAGGCTGAACATTTGAGCGTGGTAAAAGGAAGACTGCTGATTAGTTCTAAAATATGCGCGATCGTCGACAATACGGCGTGCAGTCCTCCGAGACTGGATAGGCACTTATATCTGTCCGATTTATTAGTTCTCGTAATTGGGATTCTCCTTAAATAACTTGAACAAGCAGCGTTGGCTCAAGGCTGTAATTTACTTCTGTCAAACAAGAAACTTTCTGCTAGAAAGTGGATAGAACATTTCTTTCGGTTCCAATTTTTATTTCTTCCTCTCAATATAGTAGTTTAAGGGAACAGTAAAAGCTTCATTTATTTAAATTAATGGAATCTATTATTTATATTAATTTAATTGCATTTAAAAGCTAATAATAATTTAGCTAACTCATATCACAAATTCACAACTAATATAAATATCCATGTGATTAATATCTAAAATATATGTTTAAGAATATATGATATAATTAAGAATATAATATAATATGTTAAAGAATCTATTTAAAATGGCCCATTAAATAATATAACTAGTGGAGCAGTTAAATTCTAAAATGGGACATATTAAATAGATTAAATTCTTAAATAGCCATTTTAATAATATAACTATAACGTTATGAACTGCATCCAAGTGAACATGTACGATAGAAATTGATAAGAAAAGCTTTTTGATTGCTGAGATTGCATACTTGAATAATTATCAAGACTATTTGAAATAATGAAAGCGATCTGCTGTGAATTATTATCTATTCAAGTCACTGATGTTAAACCTCTCTAAATATTTCTGTAAAACACAGTATGGATTTTTTAATGATTTCAGACAGATATAGATATTTATAGAGATAGAGTTAAATATTAGTTACACCATAAGATTAGTTAGTAATTCACTTCTGTCAAATAAACTTTCTGGTAGAAAGTGGATAGAAAATTTCTTTCAGTTCCTTTTTAGATTTTTTTCCCTCTCAATATAGTTTAAGGGAACTGTAAAAGTTAATTTATTTATTCATGAATTTTAAATTAATGGAATCTATTATCTATATTTATTCAATTGCATTTTAAAACTAATAACAATTTTGTTAACTCATATCACAGATTAACAACTAAATAAATATCTGGGAAATGGATTAACATGGCTCATAATCCAAAATGGGCTTTAAAAAATATAACTAATGGGCATTTTATGAACTGCCTCCAAGTTAACAGATAAGATAGGAATTGATAAGAAACGCTTTGATTAATGCTGATAATAATTCATGTATGCTATTTCAAGTAAAGAAAGCAATCCGCTATTGAAATATTATCGATTCAAGTCGCCGATATTAAGTTTTTTAAGGACTTCAGATAGAGTTTAGATATTAGTTTCACCAAAAGTATAGTTAGCAATTTACTTTTTGTCAAACTAGAAACTTTCTGGTAGAAAGTGGATAGAAAATTTCTTTCAGTTACGTTTAAATTTTTTTTTTCCTCTCAATATACACTCATGTCCATAAATTAAGGATAATTCAGAATCACACAGAAATTGAACTCTAAAATAAAAATTTCACCTGTAGAATTATCACACACATCTTGAAGAATATACAAATTACAGGAAACCACCAGATGGCGCGGATAGTACGTCACAATGACGAGAGTGTAAGAGAGGGGTATATAAGGAATGGTGGCAAAGAAGTAAAATTGTTCACGAGCGTTTTAAAAGCCTTTCAGTGCAATAACCGCATAGTTATGGCACAAAGGAAGCATTTGGATGATTTTTACGTGGTAGAATTGTTGGACGACTGGAATGTGGAGGTACCCAGCTGGAAGTATCCGAGGAACTTGGATACTTCCAGGACTCCAGGCTTTGGCAACGATTCCAAGATGATGGTAATGTGAGTAGATGTTACAGCACAGGTCGCCCCCGAGTTACAACGCCGAATGAGGACCGGTATTTAGCAGTTACTGCCAAAAGTAACAGACGGAGCACAGCATCAGACCTGTCTCGTCAGCTCTCTTCAGCTATCGGTACGACAGTTTCAACGCAGACCGTTACAGACGCTTAGGGCACATTGGTCTATATGCTCGTAGGCCTGTCAGATGTGTTACATTTACCGCAACTCACTGTCGCCTGCGATTAACCTGGAGTAGAGAGCATGCATTGTGGACACCGCAACAGTGGTATTGTGTGATGTTTTCCGACGAGTCCAGGTTTAGTTTGCAGTCTGATTCTCGCCGGACTTTCATATGGAGAGCGCCAGGTACCCGTTACCCCCAAGAGAACACAATTGAACGACACCGTTACGGTGGTGCAGGATGGCTTGTTTGGGGAGGAATTATTCTTGGTTCCAGAACTGGCCTGCATGTTCAGAGTGTAACGATGACAGGCCACATCTATCGGGATGTCATTCTGGAACAACATGTACGTTTGTTTCGGGGCGCCATGGGTGCTGAATTTCTGTTTATGGATGACAACGCCCATCCTCACCGTGCAAACATTGTAGACAAATGCCTTCAATTGGAGGATATCACCCGTATGGATTGGCCAGCATACTCACCGGACTTGAATCCAATAGAGCATGTGTGGGATATGCTTGGCCGACGAATTGCAGCCCGTCAACCCCCTCCCACCTGTCAACCGGAACTTCGGAAGGCATTGCTTGATGAGTGGTGTAACATTCCCCAAGATCAGATTGATAATTTGATACTCAGCATGCCTAGGAGTTGTAAGGCCTGTATTGCATCGTCCGGGAGACATACTCCATATTAACCATATTAACCATGTTATACTGTTTTTTGTAAATAGGTTCTTTTTGAAATTTGCTCCAGGGAGTAAAAATCGCAATTTTTATTAATTATGTCAAACATATAACATCTTTTTTTTTGCTCTTTACCTTTTTGTTTAATAAATAGACTTTACAAATAAGTCAAATTTGTTTTGCTTCTGTCTCTTTCTTTGCCTGAACTTCATTATCCTTAATTTATGGACACGAGTGTAGTTTAAGGGCTCTAATATTATTAAAAGCTTCATTTATTTATTCATGAATTTTAAATTAAAGATTTTAAAGCTAATAATAATTTTGCTAACTCATATTACAGATTCCCAACTAATATAAATATCCATGTGAGATGGATTATTAACGAATCTATGTAGCATGGCCTATTAAAGCATATAACTAATGGTCGTTTTATGAACTGCATCCAAATTAAGAGATACGATAGGAATTGATAAGAAACGCTTTGATTAATGGTGAGATCGTATACTTGAATAATTATCAAAACAATTTGAAATAATGGAAGCGATCCGCTATGAATTATTATCGATTCAAGTCACTGATATTAAACATCTCTAAATATTTCTGTAAAATACAATATGTTTTTTAATGATGTCAGATAGTGTTTAGATATTAGTTACAGCATAGGATTAGTTACTAACTTACTTCTGTCAAACAAGAAACTTTCTAGTAGAAAGTGGATAGAAAATTTCTTTCAGTGTCATTTTAGATTCTTTTTATATAATTTCAATAATCAATTTCTTTGTCTCAATATAATTTAAGGGAACAGTTATTTAAAACTTCATTTATTTACTCATGAATTTTAAATTATAGAAATCTATTATTTATATTCATTAAATTGCATTTTAAAACTAATAATAATTTTGTTAACTACAGATTCGCAACTAATAAAAATATCCATGCGAGATGGATTATTAAAGAACTTATGTAACATCGCTCATTACAGAATATAACTAATGGGCGTTTTAAGAACTGTATCCAAGTTATCAGATAAGATAGAAATTGATAAGAAACTGTTTGATTAATGCTGATATAGGCTTGATAATAATTTATGCACGCTATTTGAAATAATGAAAGCAATCCGCTATTGAAATATTATCGATTTAAGTCACCGATATTAAGTTTTTTAAGGATTTCAGATTTAGTTTAGATATTAGTTACACCATAAGATTAGTTAGTAATTTATTTGTGTCAAAAAAGAAACTTTCTAATAGAAAGTGGATTAAAAATTTATTTAGTTTTAGATTTTTCCCCCTCTCAATATTGTTTAAGAATTAATAAAAGCTCCATTTATTTATTCATGAATTTTAAATTACAGAAATCTATTATTTATATTCATTTAATTGCATTTTAAAACTAATAATAATTTTGTTAACTCATATTACAGATTCGCAACTAATATAAATATCCATGGGAGATGGATTATTAAAGAATCTATGTAACGTGGATCATTAAAGAATATAACTAACGGAATTTTATTAACTGTATCCAAGTTAACAGATACGATAGGAATTGATGAGAAAAGCTTTGATTAATGATGAGATTAAATACTTGAATAATAACCAAGTTCATTTGAAATAATGAAGGCGAATAATAGTGTGAATTATTATCGATTCAAGTCACTGATATTAAACATCTCTAAATATTTCTGTAAAACACAATATGTTTTTTTTTTTTAATGATTTCAGATAGAGTTTAGATATTAGTTACACCATAAGATTAGTTAGTAATTTAGTCAAACAAGAAACTTTCTTTTTGGTGCCATTTTAGATTTTTTCACCTCTTAATATAATTTAAGGAAACAGTAAAAGCTTCATTTTTATTTATTCGTGAATTTTAAATTAAAGGAATCTTATTATTTATATTCAATTCATTGCATTTTAATAGTAATAATAATTTTGTTAACTCATATTACAGATTAGCAACTAATATAAATATCCATGTGAAATTGTTTATTAAAGAACATATGCTCATTACAGAATATAACTAATGGGCCTTTTAGGAACTGTATCCAAGTAATCAGATACGATAGGAATTCATATGAAACGCTTTGAATAATGCTGAGATTGCATGCTTGAATAATTATCAAGACTATTTGAAGTAATGAAAGCGAATAATAATGTGTATTAATGTGTAATAATAATAATGTGTTATCGATTCAAGTCACTGATATTAAACATCTCTAAATATTTCTGTAAAACACAATATGGTCTTTTTTAATGATTTCAGATAGAGTTTAGATATTAGTTACACCATAAGATTAGTTAGTAATTTACTTCTGTCAAACAAGAAACTTTCTGATAGAAAGTGGACAGAAAATTTCTTTCAGTTCCATTTTAGATTTTTTTTTCCTCTCAATATAGTTTAAGAAAATAGTAATAACTTCATTTATTTATTCATTAATTTTAAATTAAAGGAAGATGTTATTTATATTCATTTAATTGCATTTTAAAGTTAATAATAATTTTGTTAACTCATATCACAGATTCACAACAAATATAAATATCTATGTGAAATGGTGTATTAAAGAAACTATGTAACATAGCTCATTAAAGAATATGACTAATGAGAGTTTCATGAACTGCATCCAAGTTAATAGATACGATAGGAATTGATAAGAAACGCTTTAGTTAATGCTGAGAGTGCATGTTTGAATAATTATCAAGGTTATTTGAAGTAATGAAAGCTATCCGCTATTGAATTATTATCGATTCAAGTATATTAAGCCTATTTAAATATTTCTGTAAGACACAATTTGTTTTTTTAAAGATTTCAGATAAAGAGTTTAGATATTAAATATAAATCAGATAGTTTTTTTAATAAGAAAAATGTTTAAATTTATATTGAACTTGTAATTATATTTTTAATTTTAATTTGAACTGAGTTTTTATCTCTTTTTTTAAACTTTAGATTCTTATCCCTTGCATGTTTTCTTCTATAAAATCATAAATCACCGTTCAATATCCAGAATCTATTAATTCACGATTCATGATCATTCATTCACATATTTTTCATAAATTGGTAAGTTATGATACATTGTTTAACTAGATTTGTTCATCGTGAAATTTATAAAAGAACTTTAAAATATTATTATTATTTATAAAAGGGGTTATTATTATAACAAAAATATAATTTCAATCTATTCAAAACTGTACAGATTAATTTATAATTTTAATTCCTAAATGCAATTTATTATGCCTTAATAAACTTAGAAAGCGTACTTTTTCATCAATATTTCATCATTGCCTTCTGACACTTATAAATGGCCTTTTTGTGCCCATTGAATTCAAGAAATCTGATCACAAATTATGAAAGAAGTTTAAAATCTTAATTTTCCCTCTTCATCCCTAAAATATTTTCAACAACATAAAGATACTATGTATTGTCAAATAATCTACAAAGCATTTTATTAATTAATTACAGTTGAATAAAGAACACACGTCTTTTTCAATTTCATTTCTAATTTATAGTTCATTTGAGAGGGTGCTATATCTGTTTTTCTTCTTCATTGGCGCAATAGATAGGAGATGTTGTATTAGGGTTGTCAGCCCTATGCCAACAGTCATATTAGACCGGGATTTATGATTTAAAGTGTATTCCAAACCATTACAAATATTCATGGCACCGCCGTAATTCGAACCGAAACTAGAGCGGCACCGAGCACTAGAGCGCTAGTCACTCAGCCATCAGGCCCATATCTGCTTTTTGTACTTAAATTCATTCATTGTTTAGTTTTTCTATCATTCATGCCATTTTAAGTTCTTTTTGAAATTTTACTTTTTATTATTTAAATTTTTTCGGAAATTCCACAGTATCAAGTTTTATTAAAATACTAGAAAGCAATGTAATTTTTAGAAAATTTTTAGAGAAAAATTTTTTGTAAACTTTTTAAGAATACTTTACTATATATATATATATATATATTTATAGTAGGAATATATGTAGTGTTATTCAGTCAAATGGAATCTTTTCGTTCTGAACAATACTCGCATAATTAAATAGATATAAATATTAGAAGAATTTAATGTTTTTAAAAATATAAAATCAATCTCTTCCTAACCTTTCAAACTAGTTATTGCTTTCATTTTATGTCCTTTGCATTTATTTTAATTATTTAAATGTAAGCCGGATATAAAATAATGTAATTTTCCTAGTGTTTCGCATATTTATTTCATGTATTCAAATAATATGATTTATTTCACATTTAAATATTAAATCGCATATTAATATATTCTGTAACTTATAGTAAACAATATTTACCGCTAACCTCAGCATGATAAATGAAATTGTATCTAGGAGGCAAACATTAAATTTTATGAGCAAATATTTTCAGACTTGAATTATTGTTGTTTTTACGTGTCATTGCTTAAAATTTATTTTCAATCAAGTATGTTTAAATAACAAATTAAAAATTGTTAAGTATTAATATAGAATATTGTATTGAATATAAATTAGGTTTTCCATTCCTAAAGACATCATACTAACAATGTTGCAGACGTCTCATTAACATTTAAGTATAGCGCCATGGGGAAGCTATCGGCATTTATAAACATACTTGAATAGATAACACTAGTCAGAAACATAGACTGAATAATTAATTCATAAAGTTAGGAGCCTTCAATATTAAAAACCATAGCCAGATTGTTTATAAACCATAACCATAAACCAGATTATATTAAATATTTTGATGAAATAATTTAGAATATTTAGATACAAAAGAAATACTAACCGGATTTTTTTGCAAAAATGGTGTACTTAATGACAAAGCATTCTTTTACCAATACAACACATATATAATAGTTATCTATGACCATGACAAATAGCAAAGCTAACTTTTTTCTAATGAATCAGATATTATGGATAACAATCGAAAAAACTTTGCAGAATTTTATTTCACCAACAAAAAACACGAGATCTTGATATATTTGAAAAAGAACTATAAACATAGATTGAATAATTAATTCAGAAAGTTAGGAGCTGTCAATAATTTAAAGTAATCATGCACCAGATTGTGTTAAATATTTTGATGAAATAATTTGGAATATTTAGATACAATGAAGTACTAACCCGATTTTTTTGTAAAATGATGTGCTTAATGACTAAGCAATCTTTTTTACCAATACAACACATCTATAACAATTACCTATGATTATGAAAATAACAAAAATAACTTTTTTTCGAATGAATCCGTTATTATAGATAACAATCGAAAAATCCTTGCAGAAGTTTATTTCAGCAACAAAAAACATATGATCTTGATAATATTTGAAAAAGAACCATAAACATAAAAGTTATATATTAAACATAATATGAAACAAAAATAATTTCATTGTTGACATTCATTGGGTTAATTGTTGATTAGAAATCACAACAACTTGAATAAAAAGGATTTGTTTGGATTTTAAATCTTATAGATAACTATCTAAAAATCCTTGCAGAATTTTTATTTCACCAACAAAAAAACATATGATCTTGATAATATTTGAAAAAGAACTATAAACCTAAAAGTTATATATTAAACATAATATGAAACAAAAGTAATTTCAGTGTTGACATCGATCAGGTTAATTTAAATCGAAACAACTTGAATGAAAAGAATTTAATTGCCTTCCTCTCAGCCTAATGTCGCTATGTACAAAGGTTAAAACAAACATTACAGCAAAAGGAAAAATTGCATAGGCAGTTATTAGAACCAAGACGACGGAAATCAAAAGGCTTTAGTTTCTCATTTGCGACTAAAATTCTTTAATAATTAATGATTACCTAACATCTCCTCTCATATTCATCTCCCCCTTTCCATATTTCATGGCCTAATGATCTCGATTCAGTTTGGGTGTCCTCTCAAAATGCTAATGAAATCTCATCTTTGGTAATATGAGAAACTGATTTCTGCCTATACACACCCCCTTCATCTTTACCCCCGAACGGTATCCTAATTATGATGGTCACTGTATGTGTTGGCTGCCGTAACCTTTAAAGTTTTGTATTTTAAGCAGCTTAGGAGTTTTAGTGCTTCTAAACTAAAGCTCCTTATTCTAACCTTCGGACAATGTCTTTTACGGAATGAACTAAGCTGAGGTTTAGAAATGCTATCCAGTGAATGAAGCATTACCAGAGAAAGCTAGCGAGGAAATTAGAACCCATATCCTAAGTCTCAGTCTACTTGATTTAAAGTTTCCCACGGATAAGACTGAGAAAAAGACGCAGTTTAATTGTACAGGCACACAAGATAATTACTAAGATAATTAGCCAACACTACGTCATAGATAAGCATCGAACTTTTAAGAACTAAGTCCCATGGATTTGCATCGCTTAATTAAAGACGCTTGTTATTTCCCCCTTTCTGATTATCAATCCTTAGTGCTATATGTATACACCGAACAAGGTATCTTCTTTGCTAGGAGGAATGACATCTTTCCTTGTTATTAAGGATCTTCCAAATCGAATTCGTTGAGAGCGAATTTTCCGCGAAGTAAGAAAATAATTTAGAATGCAAATTTCGCTGTAAACGAATGTCACTTGTCTCAAAGTGATTCTTCGAACGCGTTACGCGTGTCAAGTATAATGAGGCAAGACACTTCGAATTTATGGATGGTTTGCGATTATCCCAGAAACGAGATGATCAGGAAGATTCTTTATATTTTTCTTTGTGTCTTACTAGGTTCTTTTGCAAGGGAAAAGCTGCAGGGTAATCAAGAAGTTAAAGACAAATCATGCTTACAACTTTTAACTTGTCAAATGTTATTAAGCTCGAATGGAAAACTTGTTAAAAGTTTCATCCCCAAAACGAAAAATTCTCTTTAAATTCACTAAACATGCATGTTATCATTATTTGGTCGTTGAATAAGTTGATGGTTTTAATAGAAACTCTTGAAAAGTCGATATTTTTTTCCATGATTTTGTATTCCAGTCTCATGACAGACATAGAGTTGTAGAAATAAATCATGGGTTTAAATCAATTTACCGCATTTCATAGATTTTTGGAAAGTCTAAAGAGTTATTTCCAGACAAGGATCATTAATTAAATTATAACGATGCGACGGCTGTCATATATTGTGATGTATAACTTTCTAAGTTACCATGTTAGTTCCGGTTTGCAAAATTAATTATTGTCATGTCCAAAATTGTTTTAAACTTAAAAATGAATAACAATTTAAATCTGCACATTAAAATCTATTAAAAAAATATTAAATGTTTTAAAAATATTAATAACACTGAATAATATTTATGCTATATATAAAGCCTTTGATTATGAATTATTATGAGTTTCTATGAATAAATCAATTTTAGAAATGTTTGAAAGAACAGAAAATCTGACAATAGATGTTTTGCGAAAAATAACCCAATAAACAGAACCATTAAAACCACTAGATAAATAAATTTTCCTATATTTTTTACCTTTTTAAACATGCTTTCTTAAAGCAAATTTGACATTTTTCGACAGTGAAATGGAGGCTTTAAATCACCACCACTCTACTGAAATTGATTATAATTCACGTTTTAGAGAAATGTTTATTTTATTGATTCCATCCAAGCTGTCGCTAATAAAAGTAACAGTATAGGAAATTTTACGCAACATAGACAAAATATTAGAACTTCACTTCGTTGCAAAGATAAAATTTTTGCAATAAATCAATATAAATCTTTTCGTACTATGGCATTGAAGTAAGTTAACATGGCTTATTGGTTAACTAAAAATTGCAAAAAAAACGCAGCTGATCAATATCAAGTTATGTATACCAATAAATACTTGTTAAAAAAAGATTAAGTTTCAACACAAGAATAAAAGTCGAAGAAGTATTCAATATAAAGAATCGAAAGATACTAAAATAGTATATTCTTAGTACAGCAAAGAAAATGTACAATTTATTGACTTGCCATTGACCATGATTGTTTCGGCGAGTTATTTATACAGATTTGGCAATAATAAAAAACCAAATTACTTACTAAAGAATTGTTTCAAAGCAATTAAAATTAAACATCATGAATGATGGCGGGAAATTTACACTATGCGTATACTTCGAGATGCAAATATGACATGCAAATGATTAACATTCCAAGAGAAGACGCAAACTATAGCTCCTAAAAAGCGCAGCCTACGATCACCATATAAATGGAGAACAGAAAGCAGGAGCAGTTTGGAATGGCATATCTCAATAAGCCATCCAATGCCGAGATGTGTAGTAGCAGTTATTGCCTCATTCAATGGCAAGTTGTGTAGCAGCAGTTATTGCTTCATTCAATGCCGAGTTGTAGAAGCAGTTATTGCATTCAATGCCGAGTTGTATAGCAGTTATTGCCTCATTCAATGCCGAGTTATGTAGTAGCAGTTATTGCCTCATTCAATGCCAAGATGTGTAGCAGCAGTTATTGCCAGCCCTTCTTCGTGCTTCTCAACACGAAGGACTAATGTATTTTCAGTCATTTCACTTTCGTACTTTGCAATTATCTAATAAACTTTGTTTTATATGTCTTGTTCTTCTTAATGTTAATTTTTGGTTGCCCAGCAGTATATCTCTGCTTTCAATTCTTCTGTTTATCATAAACCTTAGAAAAATATGGATGTTATAAGCCGATATCTGCTTAATTCAAAGTAGATCAGATGCCTTTTTTTTGTTGTTGTTGTTGGTTTTTTTAACTATACGTTCATAAATCTTAACCCAGTTGCTTAGGTGTTTTTCTTGAAATTTTCGGGGTAGGGTGGGGTGAGTCTGTAACTTGCGTGTCTAACCTTTAGCTCCTTCTATTAATTTTAAAATAAAGGCTGCTGTTATTATATATTAATTTTAAGATAAAGGCTTAAAAATACTTCTGGTCAGAAAAAAGCCGAAAAAGTATCTCCGACCATTTAAGACCGACCTCCAGATTTAATCTGCCAGTTGGAGAGAGTTTGACAAGACATTCGCCAGCCATACGAATCAATGTCATTCCAAAAACAGCTAGAAACAATATGGATCAATTCCTTGTTGGTTAGTTCACTATATGTAGTAGTATTTTCAGAATAAAATATTCAATTCCTTTGAAATTTAATGGTTTCTTTTCTATACGTATAAATCACATCTATCAGTTTTCCCCTTCCATTCGAATAATTCCTACTTGATGTCAGTTTTTGTTTTCTCTTTAGAGAATAAATAACCCACTTTTTTGCATAGTTAACTGAGATTTTTTTCTATTTAGAACAAAATTTTATCATTCAGACTTTAGAATTGACAGACGCAAGACATATGAGACATATGTAGAGCAAAACTGTTGTGAACACTGTCACATAAATATCTTTAAAACATTCTGATTTTTATGGTTTATTATATTTTATATTATTTAAAGGCCAATTAACATTTCCTATTTTTATTTCCGAAAGCATTTCTCACTTCAATAATTATATTTTTTTTTAACTTTCAAACTTTAAAAACACCTGCATGAAAAATTAAAAACCATGTTACGACATTTGGTAATTTTTCATTTCGATTATTTTATAATGTAGATTAATAAATCTTTCTTATTAACGTATCTAATATTTTATGTGCCGTCGGATATAGCTTTTTCCCTGTGCTTAGTCAGGGCATAGTTTTTTTTTTTTTTTTTTTTTTTTTTTTTTTTTTCAAATATGGCGAAAAGAAGCTAAAACGTTGGACATTTCTGCTCTAGACCAAAGATAATTTACAAAATAATAGTTATAAATTGCCAATTGCAAAGGGATTTTTGTTTTTTTGTATTATAGACGTTACATTATATAAAATATAAAAATTTAATTTAATTTGTAGAAATGTAAAAATGTGTCCTATAACGTCCTAGATAGCTTTTTTCTGTGCTTAGTCCGAGCACAGTTTTTTTTCCCCTTCAAATTTGACCAAAAGAAGCTAAAACGTTGGACTTTTCTGCTCTAAATCCAATGATTATTTACAAAATAATTGCTATACATAGATGTTTAAAAAAAGGCATTAATATACCTATTCTTGTTTTAAGGATGCGTATATTTTTGTTTCGACTTTGATATTGAAGTTAACACAGACAAAACATTGCACGTTACCAATTAATTAAACTCCATAACTCTTTTCAGTTGTCAGATTTGAATCTCATCGAATACGTATGGGAGGAGTTTGACAGAAGAGTTAGAAAATACGGTGACCGAGATAAAGACTCCTTTAAAAAATGCATTGTTACAATCATAGTCTGAAATTACACCAGATACCCATCAAAATCATAAGCTAAGTCACACGATATTAAGATGTTTTCAACTGGATAAGTTATTCCAGTTTCCCTTTAAGTATATGTACACTTTGTGATTTATTTTTCAATAAACAGTTTGAAATGATTCTTTTGAAGTAGCAAATTTTTCTTTTCTAGATAAATGTAACGCCATTTGTATAATATAAAACATTGCAGCTTTTTAAATTTTTATAATTACATAAAAAAATTCCTCTGTTCTGAGTGTATATTGACTTTAGCGACTGATTGTATATCAGCATATATATTTCAATAAAACGATTGGCAACAGCAATGAAAATAGATATCTGATCAATAAAAAAAAAAAAATTTATTACTTTAAAACGTGTCAGGGAATTTTTGTAAATTAACAAATAATTTTACTTTTTGTTCAATTATGTTAACTATTTATCCTTAATTTGTAAAAATATGAATTTTTAAAACAATAAAATGATAAGGATATAAATTTTATTTATTAAAAATTAGTCCAAATCACAAATAGTTCAAATAAGTTAGCCATCCCTGATGTAGACATCTATGTGAAAAGTGGATAGATTGAATTTTTTAGATGATCCTCAAAAGACTTAATTTTTATTTTAATTAAAAACTCGAAGTCTCTTCTGAAGATTTTGAGTGGGGAATTTAAAAAACAGTTTTGACTGCTAATTTTGACTACCTTGTTTAAAAATTGCAATATTTTCTAAGAAAGCCTCGAGCCGTAATGCGTTTTAAATGAAGTGAAAAGAAAATAAATTACAAAAAGAGTTTATTTTTACTATTAATTTATTCCGTGAACACGTTATTTTGAAAATACTTTTCCTGCATTTCATGATCGAACACCGCTTTTACACTTTTCTAAAAAAAGATTATGAAGGAGTTAAGGTGTTTTTAATTAATTTTAAAAGCAATGGATGTCGTTTAAATGAAATAACTTTACCTCTTTTTTGAAGGGCAAAACATTTTATCATTTTTAACATTATTGCTGAATTTTTTTTTTTTTTTGACATTTTATCTTCCTTTTGAAGTAATCTAAGTACAGTTTGAATTATATAAAATAAAAATTTACTAATTAAATTTTAATGAACGGGTTGATACACAAAACTAACTTTTCATTAGATTATCTTGAATATTTTCACTTCGCATGCTTCAGTAATTATAAAAGTCCTAAAAAACTGTTAATGACTTTTAAAACATGCTTCTCTTAATATCAAAATTTTGCAATTTTCAAAAGAAAGCAGAACTTCATAAAAATATTCTGTGAGCAGTTTTTTTTAATGTGCTTGAATTTGCATTTTCTATCAATATTAAATATATGTAATTGTCATATATTTAGCTTCGTCATTTTTTTTTAGATTTTATTTATTTTTTTGGAGTCTCTGTTGTCTGCATTCAAGTTTGTGACAAAGAAAAAGCCATGTTAAACATCTTAAAAGATTAAAATATTTATTGTTATTAATTTATATAGGAAAATTTATTATCAGACGTCTTTTTATTTAATTATTTCGTCATCAGAGAATTAATCTGAAATATGTGCATAAAACATATGTAGCATTTGAAGTTGTTATATAAGAAAAACATACCATATAAATCAAACTGCTAATCGAGACATGTTAGCATTTTAAATAATTACTCTTATTAAACATATAAAAGATTTTTTACTGGGAACATTATGATTTTCATTAGTAATATGTCCATACGCTTTCAAAATTCTTGAAAGATACCTTTTTTTGTCTATTTAAATAGAGGATAATTTAACATTTAAATTAAAAATTGAATAAAGATGCTATTATGCTTGCTCAATCAGATATATTCGATCCAATTGTAAAAAATCATTTCAAAGTATTTTTATCATTTGGTCTTTGTTCTTGATTATGATGAATTTCTCCTCCTTAAAATTATCATTTTTACAGACAACTTTTATTAATAGGAAATCTTTTAGAATAACGAACAAACTTATAATTAAAGAGATAAAAGAAATAGCACATATTTTTTGTTATAGACTTAATTTAGAATACCTAAGGATACATCTAGAGAAAATTTTCATCAGGAGCCCGGACTATGACAAATTTATTGCTCAAGTATACGTTATCTGTCCCATTTATTAAAATAAAACAAATAAAGAATATTATTTATCACGTTGGACACTTTGAATTTCAATTATGCATACCACCAACTATTCCCCAACTGACGTTTGTGGAAGGACAGTGCCCTCCATGAAAAACATAAGGAGTTATTACCCTGCATTTGCTTGTTAAATGGGAGGAAATTCTAACTCCCATCGGGATATATCAGTGCGAGACGTTTACTCAAGCTGTCACAATTGCCATCGAATTTTTCGAAGTGCTGACTACAATATTCACAGTAAGAGGATTCAATCCTGAACATGCCTAACTACGCGAGCTACCACCACTTGGGCAAATCAGACAATTTTTTAACAAAAAGGTGAGGATATTTTTTTTTAATTTCTATCTTTATATATACTATAATTCTTCTGTACATGTGTTTGTCACTGAACTCCTCCTAAACGGATGGACTGATTTTGAGGAAATTTTTGTGCGTGTTTGACAAAACATGGAGAATGTTTTTATGCTATCCCCTTTGTTGTAAGTCGCCCCTAGATGGTGCTATAGTATATCAAATTCTATACTGTTAAAAAAATCGCCATGAAAATTGGTAATAATATGTATTCGAGTATGAAAAATACGTTTGCGCTATCCACTTTATTGTTACTTGCACCAGATGGTGCTGCATCATTTCATGTTATATACCATTCAAACGATATCCATGAAAATTAGTATGTACATATATTCGAGCATGGAGAATATATTCGCGATATGTAATTTCCTACAATGCCTTTTTTTTTTTTTTGGCAGGACAACGTATGTTGGGTTCTTCTAGTAATATATATTTTTTTTAAATATCTATAAAATTTTCGAAATTATTAAATTAAATATTGATTTAATTATGTCAGTAAAAAAAGGAAAGATTTACCCAAAAAGAAATCTTTAAATTTTTTTTTTTTTCAAAAATAAGAATTAATTTTTTGATTCAAACGAATATCTGGAATTAAATATAATAAAAGTATTTATACAACTTCATCATATTTGCATAAGAAATAAAGTCACATTAAAAATAATGAAATAAAGTAAATATCCGTATAATTACATCCATTAAAAAAATTCATTTGTCTCCTCCTTCATTTGAATACGTTTCCTTATTTTCTTGTATTTCCTCCAAATCATTCAAAAAAGTTAATTAACAACATCAATATTCTGATATAAAAGGGAACTAAAAACAAGAATGATTCAAGATAGTCTGAATAAAAATGTAACGAAACGAACTCGGGCGATTTATTTGAAGGTATTGTAATAAAAAGATTTCAATCTGAACTTCAAAATGACGAAATGATTCATTTCTTTAAAAAAAAAGGCATTGGCTAGTAACGTTAATTACGGGTTTTCACAAGATACTTTTTTACTATTATTTTCACAAAGAATGGGTTGTGTTTTTTTTTTTTCAATTCAATTTATTTTCCATGGAAAACTTATTGATCTTCCTCCTCAAGATCTGAAGACCCTCTTCAACTCCAATCTTACTGAAAAGTTCAAAAGTAAGAATAAATTAGGAAAACCTACTCAATGTTAAAATAGAAAATTTGCATTCAAGTCACAATTGCAATACAAATTACTTTTGTGATTCTTTTTGTTTTTAACAATCTCGAGTTTCTGTTTTGTATCTTTCAACTTATCTCATAGAAAAAAATGGAAATAAAATTAATCACAGGACACTATTAAATACCGATCTAAATTCTTTTGTTTCTGAAACTCTTGTTTATTTTAGTTTTTTTTCCCAATATAATATAACAGTATCTGTAAAAGAGTAGTATATTATTCTTCACAATAACAAAAAATTTATCAATGATTTATTTTCTCTTTTTAGTAACAGTAGAATTGAATCGGAAGACTCTATAATTGAAAATAAACATTAATAATGTTTATATTATTTTCTTTCAGAATAATAGCGAGAATTCTTAATCAAATATAACATAGTTCATAAAAAGTATTGCCTTTTTATCAATTCTTTGTGAAGTTCATTTATTTATATTGCATTTTATTGCATGCTCTTTTTTTTTTTTTTTTTGCATTGACAAAACCCAATAACTTATCAGTTACACACGTGTCAATCGAATATTAAGAATGAAGACTCACTATTAATTAATTTAATTTAATTCTCACAAATTTTTATTCTTCTTTTTGTGAGGTTCCTTTTGTTTACATTGCATTTTTTAGCATGCTCTTTTTATTGCATCGCCCAAATGCAATAACTTATCAGCTACACACGTGTCAATCGATTAAGGACTAAATACCCATTTTTGATCAATTATATTTAATTCTCACAAATTTTTATCCTTTCTTTGTGAGGTTCCTTTATTTATAATGTATTTTTAGCATGCTCTTTTTATTGCATTGAAAATGCAGTTACTTATTTATAACTAAATTATTACAAACTTATTTTTCAATGCAATGCAATAAGTTAAAATAAGTTATTGCATTGAAAATGCAATAACTTACCAGTTATACACGTGTCAATATTAAGAATGATACACGTGTCAATGTCAATTCATACCAGTTATACACGTGCCAATCGAATATTAAGAATTAAGACCCATTATTGATCAATTATATTTAATTCTCACACATTTTTATCCTTTCTTTGTGAAGTTCATTTGTTTATAAGGCATTTTATATCATGTACCTTTTATTGCATTGACAAAACGCAATAACATATCAGTTACACACATGTCAATCTAATAGTAAGAATGAAGATCTATTGATCAATTATACATAATACTCACAAATTTTACATTGACAAAAATTAAATCAAATACAATAGATTAAATTCTAACCAGGAATTACCAGGAATAATTTAAAAATTTAAATCATTGGAAAGCTTTCAAAAGCAATTATCAGTTAATTATTATAGTTCTGAAAAAATAAAGAGTTGATTTGGATATTGACCGAAAAAAGATTACTTTTTTCTAATATTAAAATAAAATTTCAAAAATATGCATTTCCATGAACAAAATGAAACAATATTTTTAAGGAAAGATTTGTAACGACCTTTTATTTAAAATATGTATTAAATTCTTTTCGTTCAATTTTTTTAATGAATCTCATTTTCGTAAGTGGAGGATTTTTATCATCATTTCATTTATATTTTGAAAATTCTTCAGTTTTATAGATTAAATAAATAACCCTCTTTTTTCAAATCAAATTAAATGAAAACAAGATTCCATTCAAATTGTGTATATTTTTTCCTTGAAAATAATTTCGAAATTACCCAAATTATTTTAGAAACAAAATCAGATTATTTTATTGTATGAATTGACAATAACTTTAATATATGTATCCTTTCAATAAAATACAAAAAATATAGAAATGAGATCAGTAGAATTACATATCTTATTCTGTCTGTAATATCCTTTCAAGGTCATTTGATCATTTTTTATACTAAACTCTTTTTCATTCTATACGTATTAAAATACCAAGACGGAAGCTTACATTGTAGATCCTATGAATCGAAATAAAAAGCAAAAAAAATGGCTACACATTATTCTAATTAATATTACTCCCTAATTTTAATTTTTCTCACTTTGACAACAGAATTGGATATAACATCAAATATTTTTAATTTGTACTTAAAAACCAGATTTTACCCTTTATAGAAACTGTATCATATATATCTTACAGAACTCTCAGAATTTATACTTAAAACATCATGTTAAAAAACTACTTGTAGCAATAATTTAAAAATGTTTTAAGACTTGGCTGTTTGAATATTTGATGTGATACTAATCTAGAAAAACAAAGAGCTAAAATTTTAATCCTTGCAAGTATTTTGTCACTTGATACACAAGTTATTACAAATGCCTTTAATAAGAGAAAGGCAGATTAAAGCATTTGAAAATGCCAGACCAAATGTTTGCTGAAAAAAATCAAATCGCAATTCAAAAGTAAGATAATTCTTTTTTTTTTTTTAATGTGCATCCATCAAAAATTGCTGTTAATTACCATTTCTTTATTCACTAACTTTAACTAGAATTCATTGACTTTTTCAACATTGTTTTCAGTGTAATTTTAGCGTGAAGTTAAATGAAATGAATCTAGACAAATATTTTTAACAATCTCAGATAATTTAATGAAAATTATGACGGTATTTAGTAAATTATTTGTTTATTTCTAACTAATTTACTAAATAGTATGATAACAGAAAAGCAAAAATCTATTCTTCCATATCTGGTGGAATAATTTTTTTTCTTGTTGAAATTCACTAAAGTGCATATAAGAAGAATATGAAAAGAAAATCAACCTAATTAATTTATTTTAAAACTTAATTAATATCAACAAATTTACGATGCACTGATTTTTTTTTTTTTTAAAAATAATTATTTCTCAGATTAGATGTCCTTGTAATATTAAAAATGGTGCATAAAGTACACAGAAAAGATTGCTCTGAACAAAAAAAAAGACTGCTCAGAAACTTTGGCAAAAGCAATTATCATGAGAGGTCACAATATTGCCGGATGCAGCATAAAGTGAAAACTGTATCCCCTCGTCCCAAAACTTATTTGCTTCACATATTATCAGTTAAGAGTTAGCTGATAAGAGCAAATGGAGTTCCTACAACGAAATTCGTAAAAAAAGATTATAGCTATATTGACAGACAAGTCATTTTAACTACTTCAGATAATTTACTGAAAATTATAACAGTATTTAGTAAACTAATTATTTCTTTTTAACTAATTTACTAAATAGTGCAATAACAGGAAAGCAAAAAGTTATTCTTTCATATCTTGTGGAAGGATTTTTCTTGTTGAACTTCACTAAAGTGAATGTAAGAAGAATATCGAAAGAAATTCTGTCTAATTTATTTCAAAAACGTAATTAATATTGAGCAATTTTATGATGCTCAGATTTTTTTTTTTCTTTTTAAGGATAATTTGTTCTCAGATTAGATGTTCCTGTAATATTAAAAATAGTGCATAAAGCATACAGAAAAAGATTGCGCTGGACAAAAAAAGAATGCTCCGAAACTTTTCCAAAAGCAATTAACATGAGAGTTCACAATATAGCCGGATACAACAAAAGTGAAAACTAACCTTAACTACAAATCGTTGACTTTTTCAACACTGTTTCCAGTGTAATTTTAGCATGAAGTTAAATAAAATGAAAACAGACAAATATTTTAACAACCTCAGATTATTTACTGAAAATTATAATGGTATTTAGTAAACTAATTACTTCTGTCTAACTAATTTACTAAATAGTTCGATAGCAGGAAAGCAAAAAGCTATTCTTTCATATCTGGTGAAATAATTTTTCTTGTTGAACTATACTAAAGTGCATATAAGAAGAATATCGAAAGAAAGTCTGTCTAATTTATTTCAAAACTTAATTAATATTGAGCAACTTTTTATGATGCCCTGATATTTTTCCTTTTTAAAAAATAATTCGTTGTTAGATTAGATGCTCTTGTAATATTAAAAATGGTGCATAAAGTACACAGAAAAAAGATTGCTTCAGACAAAAAAAGACTGCTCAGAAACTTTGGCAAAAGCAATTAACATGAGAGGTCACAATATTGCCGGATACAACATAAAGTGAAAACTGTATCCCCTCGTCCCAAAACTTATTTGCTTCAAATGTTATCAGTTAAGAGTTAGCTGATAAGAGCAAATGGAGTTCCTATAACGAAATTCGTAAAAACGATTTTGCTCCTCAGTGTAATCATTTGCGAGAAAAATCATTAGCAGCTATTTTTGTTACCTGCTAATGGTAGCAAATAATTTCTTTTCAAACGGAAAGACATATTTGATAAATTAATGCGAGATGCTATCTAAGAAATGTTAAAAGCATGCACGAAATTTTCGATGGAATAATTCAGATTGTTATAGCTTTTACGAAGATTTCTGTTTTTGTTTTGTTTTGAAGCTTTATGAAATATTTTTTTTTTCCTTCCTTTTAAAGTCATCAAATATAAATTAGTTTTGATTAACAGAGTAAATTTCGATTTTAACCTTTCAAAAACATTTTTTACTTCGATGCTAAAAGCAATTTAATTTCGTGTGTTTTAAGTAAGCTTCTGCTTTAATATTTATGTGATAAAAGGCACATATTTGAGTAAACTCGGTAAAACATTTCGAGTTTGAAGAATCCAAATGCAAATTAAAAGGAAAAAAGTTGGAAAAATATTTCACTAATTGTAAAAATTTGGTGATTAAGTACCATGGGAATTTTTTTTCCTTTAGTCAATACACTTAAAGCAAGCAACTTATAAACCAACTTTGATTCGTAAGCATGTGGAATTCTCCTTTTTTGCAATTTAGTTATAATTACCCAAAATTTCGATTAAAGACTTTGTTTTACTCTTTTTACTTTAGATTGGAAAGAATGATTTTATGTTACTTTTAAAAGTTAATCCATCTGTTTCATCAGGTCATATGTTTTATTTTTAACTTTTTCTGATTTCTGAAGAAACATAGGATTTCATTTGTATGCTCTTTTACTTTCCCAATTATATTGATTTTTTTTTCACAAAATAATTAATTAATAAGGCAAGAATAAAATTTTATTGTTATTAAAAGAGCCAACTTAATTTTTTCAAATAATAAAATCATATCAGATTGTTTTTGCTTTCAATTTACTTTCTTGCATTTTGTGTAAAGTCTCGGCTTGTACTAGACCTATAAGTGCTTCAAGAAGATGGCCACTTTTAGGTTTATGGGAACATATATATATCCAGATACAGAACTCTGGGTTATTATACAAAGAAATTAAAATTAAAATTGTAAATTCGATCACAAGTGCACGATTAAATGACAAGCGTGCTCCTAGGTTGGAGATTTTCAGTCCTCGAGTTACGTCGAATCTAATTGCCTTTTCTGAGGCAGACCTTAACTATCACACGGTGTGATAGACAAAATCACAAGGGATTGAAAAACAGGCGGATACTCCGGCCTATTCAGTCACTTCAGAGAAAAAAAAAACACTTCTGGTCTACTCGTCGCAGAACTTTCTTCTTCTTGACCAAAAAGCTCCTTTTAAGACAATCCGTCAAGAGGGGGGTCAGCTTCCCTCACTTCTCATTGAGTAGACATTTCTCATCTCGTGGTCTATCACCAATCACGATGGAACAACTTATGGTGTGGATCCCTATTTAATCTACAATTATTTCGATCTGTGAAGGTCGCACAGACTTCCGCTAATTTTATGAGCCTCATTATACATGATACCGAATATCTGCTATCAGAGTTGAGTTGCAGGTTGTTCTCATTAGTACAAAACACTAATTGCATGTAATATAACTACCCACAATACTGATTGTTTGCTGTCAAATTTGTGTGAGGGGTTGTTATTATATAATACTTGTCAGATAACATACATTCCTTTCCACTGGGAATGAAATGCCAAAACTCTTTCCGTGAAATAAAAAAAATGCTATACTTGTAATGCGATTGTCTGCAATGGCCTTGGATGTAAAAAGCGTTTTTTATATACAAAAAATTGTTTGTAAGTTTTTTATTTTTTTAGACTGTAAATCAATATTTAAATATTAAAATTTTTCTCTCTCCTTTAATCATCGTCTGACTTATCCTTTCAAGAGTTTAAAAATACAAGGTGTATCTACATTTCCTTTACATAGGTCTTGAAACTTAAAGAATTTTTCATACAAAAAAAGTAAATCCACTTTTTTTAATATCATATTCTATGAATTTTATGAAACTAACAAGAAGAAAATCTTACATCTAATTATATGGCGATATCAGATATAAAAAGAAAGACTAAGTTCTTGAAGTCCTGTATAACATTCCTAATGTATATTATTTGTGTACTATATTATAGAAGCTAGGATTTTAAAATATTAAATTCTGCATATTTTTATTGTATTTTTCCAACCTTATTTCTCTTTTATTGTATATGTTCTACCTTTCATCGATTTTTACTTCTCTGCTTTTAAATTTTTAACACTTTTAAGCTAAAGAAATAAATTTCTCCTAAAGCTAAAGTAATGATTCTGCGAAAAGACATTCAATTTTTAAACATAAACATAACATTTCCTAAAACAGAAACTATTTTTGTTTTAGTCTAGACATCGTGATTACTGCTATTGAAATAGTTGTGCTTTGAGCATTCATTGCATGTGTAGAATGTTTTGAATGATAGATATTTATTCTTTCTGACTTCAAATGAAAAGAAAATTAACCAAGGTTTATTTAACTAAAGTGATATTTTGTAATTATTCATTATTAAATATGTAGTTGTTATTAGTTAACTAAAAATTTTTTTTTTATGACTGGCAGCAGGTCTGCCTCGTATTTCACGTATGCGTGCCACGGAAGACATGGCTTTCTGGAAGGATTTTTATGAGAAACTGCCTCTCTCATTTACGTTTCCAATGAAATTTTTATCTCATTGGACTACCAAGAAGCCGAATTAACGATGCAATATACTTTATACACATTGTCATAATCTTCATTGAATAAACTCGTTTTTGAAAGCGGTGACTGCAATGGACGTTACTAGTGGTTTTAAACCTTAACCCTTCTGCACGTTACCGTTGGACCATGAGTTGGACTATATCTTATACTCGGGCTGTATTTTATAGAAATTGCTTATTTGGTGTCTTTTAGAATACTTTAGCTATAAAAATATAAATAATTCGGGTTGTTTTGTAATGACTATTGTGAAGCTAAATACAAAGCACCTCACATAATAGAATATTAATAATTGGTTTATTACTGCATTAGCACATTTAGTTCAGTGACACTGTGAAATCGTAAATGTCTTTAAGACGTTGAGATTTTTATACACTTACTTTACTTTAATAATATTTAAAAATTCTAATTACATAAAAATATATTTAAAACGAGGGAGTTATCATATAAAATAAAACTTCACCAATATTTATTTTCGTTTTCCTAAGATATTTTTCTATTTCTGGTTAATAATAATCTTCTTGATCTACTATGATTGGAAAATAAATAAATTTGGAGGAAAAGATTGCTATAATTTAACCTTATTACTTTGTTATTGGGGATATCTTGGATTAGCATACTTTAAAATTAGTCATATTTTACATGCTACCTACGGAAATATTTTTCCATACAATGTTGCTCGTAGTAGCTAACCGGTTGAACGTTATTGCTTCAGTTATTGTACAAGAATCAGAATTCAAGTTGAGTTTTAAAAAGGAAAATCATAACCATTCATTCTGACTCATAAAGAATATGTGACGTGAGGACATTGCCTTCCTGAAAGAATTTTAGGGGAACCCTACACAGCATTTCCGTGTTGTGTAAGAGACAAATTGGTAAGCCCCCACCAACAAGCCTAATAAGTTATGTGAGATGCTTTAGAGACATTAGGATAATCGAGGTCTGCTCGTTTCTGATATCAATAACTTCAATGGACACTCTAGCGGATTCGAACCTCAGCCCTCCTATATGCTACTTGCGCATATTACCAATGAGTCGCCGCCTTCTTTTTTTTTTACGTATACTTAAAACTTTCTATGATCTTCCCGCGTATTTAATTTTCACGTGATATACACTCAGATCTTTTTGTACGATTACTTCTATGCAGTACATGAAATAAATGCCCATCAAATACATATGTAAACAAGTAATATAAAAAAATTTAAGTCAATTCCTACTTTTTTTCACTATATTGCAGAAAGTCCTTTATAAATAATTTTCATTCATTTTTAAGTTTATCTGGCGCCATCTATTTTGAGATATATGCAAATTAAATCTAAAAAAACTAAAATTAATTAATGAAATTTAATTACTGCATTAATATTTGAAAAAACTGTAAACATCCAGTGTCATCCACTACAAGTTCAAAAAATGTATTTGAACTTGAGTGGATGAATAAAAATATTTTATTAACGATTGAAGATTTGAACAAGATATATATAGGGAGAGTGTGAGCTAATAGAAGGAATTGAAAAATTAGATATTTAAAGATTGCATTGCAGCCTTTTTTATGCGTGCCTATCCACCACCCAAAAATAGGCTTGAATGTACATTCTTCATCGATATCAATATGATCTGTTAATTTGTTCATTTTTAATGTTTAAAATCCAATTTTAGAGTTACATATCGCATTAGTGAGCCTAATCTAATCCGTTTGATCAGTGGTTCTCAACGGGTGTGGCCTGTGGTATTCCAGAGAAATATGTGTCCTGGTATAAAAATATAGTTGATTATTCTTTTCTTGTCTGTTTTCTCGTTCAAAAAAAAAAATTATAAAACTTCCTGGTTCCTTTTTTTCTTTTTTATTCACATACAAAGTCGACAAAGTTTCAGCGATAACGCGCCAAAGAAGGTTTCAAGAAAGTAAGAGTAGTAATATCTATGGTTCGCTATTAGAAACGCTAGAATCTATATGATTTTCTATGTTAAAAAATTTCCATTGCAGCTTACGAGACTCCGCCGTCTGTAAGTAGTGCTCTGGATTTTATCATCTAATATTAACTGAAGAATAACTAGTAGTTATATAATCCTGAATTGAGGATTAAACATAAGGAATTTTATCTTGAAACGTTTTGGATTCTTATAAAAAAGAATGCGTGCAATATATAAAAGCTTTGAAAATTTTACCACAATTTTTAACGTCACATTTGTGTGAATTAGGATTTTCTACCCTCACTACAATTAAGTGCGAAAAGAAAAAAAACCTTCAGTGTATTGAAGAGAAAAATAAAAGTTTGCCTTTCAAATATATGCCCAAACATTAAAAATTCGCTTGGACATTTCAGGCTCATGTTTCTTATAAAAAAAAGAATAAATAAATTTGGGATGCGTTTCATTTTATTTTTTATTATTTATTTTTTTTGGCATTTTTCTGTATTATTTGACTTAACTATTATAACATATTTCTCAGAAATTTGTATATAGTGTGCCTACAATTAATTGTAAAATTTTAAATACGTTCAACTTCAAAAAGTTTGAGAACTAAATAGCATAGTTATTTTTTTTTTTTTTGTGAATATCTTCCTCAGTTCTGCTCTATTTTGTTAACAATTCTTTTTTATGTAATTCCTAAATTATTCTCTTAATTTAAACTATTAGATTGGCAAAAAGTTATTTCGGTTTCTCCATTGAAGTATTTGGTAAAAGCCGAACTTACTGTCTTGCCAACCCAACAATATAGTTAACTCTGTATTTCTCTTTAGTTATGCTAGAATATTAGTTAAGAGCAGTAAAGCAGATCAAAAGGATCCTCCGTGTATATAAGAATATCTGATAGAGTCGTAAAATTTTAAAATTTTAATTAGATTCTGATTAAAATTGAATAATTGCTCAAAGTGCATCTGCTCTGTGCAAGGCATGCAAACATTCATGCAGGTATGCAAGCGCCATCTATTGTAAACAAAAGAAACGAAAGATATTTGAATTTACAAAAATTCGTATTAAACCATAATAATTGTTTAGAAAATATACCGGATTAAAGTATTAACAGTTTTATTTTATTATTTTGTTTTTTTTTAATAAGGTTTCCATTTATTTATTTTAGAGTTCATGCAATAGGTTATTTTTCAACCGGAGATCTTCGTTTCATATATTATACTACGAACTGTGACTGGCGAAGAAGAGAGATTATTGCTTTTCTAGAGGATTTGTATTGGTTACTGCCAATTATTTACGTGTCAAATGGAGGAAAACCAAAAAACTCCACTAGGTATTCCTATTGTCTACCATCGGGGAAATACTGTCATAATTATCAAAGTGATGGTTTTAAGTAGCTAGCTGATTCGAACTATTTTCCTCACTAGTCAAGAGTAACATAGGACCATAAGTTGGAATTTAATATTATAAGGGGAAAATAATTCTATAATATGTAATATAATAATACAGAAAATTATTTGTATGATTTTAAATATAAATGTATGTTTTTACACTCATGTCCATAAATTAAGATAAATTCAGAATCACACAGAAATTGAACTCTAAAATAAAAATTTCACCTGTAGAATTATCACACACATCTTGAAGAAGAATATGCAAATTACAGGAAACCACCAGATGGCGCGGATAGTATGTCACAATGACGAGTGTAAGAGGGGTATATAAGGAATGGTGGCAAAGAAGTAAAATTGTTCACAAGTGCTTTAAAAGCACTTTCAGTGCAATAACAACCGCATAGTTATGGCACAAAGGAAGCATTTGAATGATTTTTACGTGGTAGAATTATCGGACGACTGGAATGTGGACGTACCCAGCTGGAAAGTATCGAGGAACTTGGAATCGCCCAGAGTGTCATCTCCAGGCTTTGCAACGATTCCAACATGATGGTAATGTGAGTTGATGTTACAGCACAGGTCGCCCCTGAGTTACAACGCCGAATGAGGACCGGTATTTAGCAGTTACTGCCAAAAGAACAGACGGAGCACAGCATCAGACCTGTCTCGTCAGCTTATCTTCAGCTACCGGTACGACAGTTTCAAGGCAGACCGTGTACAGACGCTTAGGGCACATTGGTCTATATGCTCGTAGGCCTATCAGATGTGTTCCACTTACCGCAACTCACTGTCGCCTGCGATTAACCTGGAGTAGAGGGCATGCATTGTGGACACCGCAACAGTGGTGCAGGATGGCTCGTTTGGGAGGAATTATTCTTGGTTCCAGAACTGACCTGCATGTTCAGAGTGTAACGATGACAGGCCACATCTATCAGGATGTCCTTCTGGAACAACATGTACGTTTGTTTCGGGGCGCCATGGGTGCTGAATTTCTGTTTATGGATGACAACGCCCGTCCTCACCGTGCAAACATTGTAGACGAATGCCTTCAATTGGAGGATATCCCCGTATGGATTGGCCAGTATACTCACCGGACTTGAATCCAATATAGCATGTGTGGGATATGCTTGGCCGACGAAGGTAGCCCGTCAACCCCCTCCCACCTGTCAACCGGAACTTCGGAGGGCATTGCTTGATGAGTGGTGTAATATTCCCCAAGATCAGATTGATAATTTGATACTCAGCATGCCTAGGCGTTGTAAGGCCTGTATTGTATCATCCGGGAGACATACTCCATATTAACCTATTAACCATCATACTAACCATGTTATACTGTTTTTTTTTGTAAATAGGTTCTTTTTGAAATTTGCTCAGGAGTAAAAATCGCAATTTTATTAATTATGTCAAACATATAGCATCTTTTTGCACTTTACCTTTTGTTTAATAACTAGACTTTACAAATAAGTCACATTTGTTTTTGCTTCTGTATCTTTCTTTGCCTGAGCTTCATTATCCTTAATTTATGGACGTGAGTGTAAATAGCACTCAATTCCTTTTCACATAAAAAAAAAAAAGAAATTTTCTACTAGATCTGCACTTGTTGTCTCCTGTTTTATAAAAGTCGATGTCTTGTTTACTGCACTGCATTACACAGAATTCTGTTGTTGCTGAACATCGAGGTGGGTCTCGTGTACAACCACGTACTCACCGTCGAGCGATAAAGATAAGATTTGGTTTGGTTTGTCACTCTACGGTCATTTTGTGCACACTTTAGGTTAATTAGACAGGGACATACAGTTTAACGGGGATTCCGAACTACTAACAAGCATCTATGCCACCGCCAAGATTTGAACCTGACGGCTGCGGTACCAATAGCCAGAGCGCTAGCCAATTGACAATCCATTTATAGAGAAAAGCATATATATATATATATATATATATATATATATAAACATACTCATCATATAGAACGATGTTTTTCATACAAAAATTATTTTCTAATTCATGAGTTTGCTCATAATATCTGATCGTTGCAACTGATAATTTTAATATGAAAACACTTTTTCAATTTATTAGTGATGCTTTTAATAAGAAAAGGAGGAATAGAATCTTTAATGAGAACTTCATTAAGAAGGTTAGCTAATATTTGCCTCGAATATTCTTAAGTTGAGTAGAAATATCCAATAATAATAAGAGATATGTATATTTCTTCGGGACCTGATGGCCAAGTGACTAGCGCTCTGGCGCTCGGTACCACAAGCTTCGACTTCTGAGTCCTGGTGGTGCCGTTGGATGTTTGTAGTGGTTCCGGAACCCACTTTAAACCGTAGGTCCGGTCTGACATGACTGTTAGGCATATAGCTGATAAACCTACCCCCTTAAAAAAAGAAAACATCTGTCTCAAAATCTGCCAGTAAACAGACGGCCTTAGCCCACCACTACCGGGACCTATAGTTTAACGTGGATTCCAAACCACTAACAAACATCCATGCCACCGCCAGAATTCGAACCTGAAACCTGTAGTACTAAAGGCCAGGGCGTTAGCCAATTGGCCTTCAGGCAACACCGACGGGCGATAACAGGAAGAAATTGCCTCCCGATAGAACTTTTTATGGGTAATTTTCTTGTGTTTGTGTGTTGTATATGAAAAAACTCGGATAATTATATCTAGGTAGCCGAGACGCTTTACACCAGTTGTTATAATCCTCATTGTATCTCCTCATTTCTGAAAACGTACAGCAGTCTAATTTTGAATTAAAATACTAAAATACCTTACAGTCAGAGTACTTCAAAATAAATATTTCAATCTAAATTATGGAAACAGAATTATTTTTGTTTGCAATTCAAAGATCCTCAATTTGAAATTTAACGAAAGTATTTCATATTTTAAATTAAAACTTTTTTTTTAGATGTTTTTTGTTTGATTTTGTTTTTTTAAAGTTTAGCCAGTGACAGTTACTCGTATATAAAATTAATCTGGTCTAATTTCTGTTGTAATTTATTTCTAATTTTGTCTTTTATTAAGTAGTAAATATATATATATACGTTTTCGTAAAATTTTCGAAATATGATGAGGATATAATCACATTCACTTAAACAAAAGATCTATTTTCGTATGCATTGAAAATGCATATAAAATCTGAAGGCTTTTCTGTTCAGCTGTTAGAAAAGTACAAAATATATTTACGGAGAATATATTTGATTTTTCGAAAATGTTTTAAAGGGTAAAAATATTTTTCTGTATAGGTGCAAATCCTCAGTGCATGGTGAACGAGCTCTTTTATGCAAACGGAAAAAGATTTAGTCTGGAAACGGAAAGAGATTTCATTCTATCTTTTCGATCCCCTTTTCTGAACTTCAATGCAACCATTTTTATGATTTTTTATTGCCAATGCGAAATGGTGCTTACTATTTTTTTTAGGATTTTCGACTGGTAAATCTGATTTAAAATTTCTAAAGATTTAAAATTTTGAAGCAAAAATATATTCATATAAATAATATGGACATCATGAATCATAAATATGAACATAGGGCCTTTGGTGAGCGTGTTTCATACCTTCAATTCCTTTAAATAAGTTAAGCTTATAATTTTAGAAAAAAATTATTATTTAACTTTAAAACTTAATTTTATTAATAATTTAAATATCAGTTTGCTTGAAAATGTACAAGAAACTAAGGTGCAGAAACTACAATCCAAGACAAAAAAAAAAAAAAAACGCACCAGGAAAGAATTATCTGATTCATAAAATTGTGTGTCTATTCTTCAGTGTCCTGAAGTATAGGACGAACGTCCCATGAGTAGTCCATCCATGGATGGAAGGAAAAGGGTAGCTTTCTGTTGTAATGGAGCATCCATAGGTAGAAGTCTGACTTGGCTGCAATCGCTGAAGAAGGTGGGCAATGCCTTCCCAGGAGCACTTTAGGGGAACTACCCTGCATTTGCGTATGTTACCTTGCATTTTTGGGAGAAAACCCGGGAAAATCCCACCATATAGTCCGATTTACGTGGCAAGAGGCTGAACTTCACAAACGCCCTCGAGAGTATTCTCTCATTTTTTTGAAGCAGTGTCTATAACCAAGTTGCCAGTGGATTAAATCTCTTCTCTAAAAATTCTCACCAGCGGTGCAGGTTTTCACTGAGCCACAAATCAGGCATGACATTTTTTTAAGTAAATGATTAAAGAATGTGTGTCCATGAATGAATAGCTGGACTCAGAGCATCACTAAACATCCGGATTGTGCGTAAAAGTGAAAATATTTATTGAACTTCATTCGAATTTGATTTTGTCTATTCATTTTAACTGTATAAATGCCTCCATACGGATTCAAAGCTTGATATGTAAGCATATATCATATTTGAGAGAAGAAGACATAATGGAAGCAGAGAAGTATAATACAAACATTTGATTCACAGTGATGCTGTTTTTCAACGATTTTGGCAGAAATGGTTAAACGCAACTTCAAGATTGTAACGACGACTCACTTAGACAGCAGACAGTACGGTCATCAAAGAAGCTCACACAGCACCTAATCCGTCATTACCAATGATACCAAAATGTAAACGGGACACCAGACAAAAAGAATCCCTTTGATAAGCGACACAGAGAATGGACTCTAAGCTCTTAGTGCCTATTGAGCCGATTACCTCTACACACCGAAAAGCATTCAACTTGGAATCTCACCGACTGGACTGTTTCAGTGATGAACCCCGATGACCAGTGAAGATGTGTCTGGAGACGTCTAGACAAAGGTGTGATACTATCTTGGCTATCCCCCACCACACAGCCCTACAACCACGAATTTGTCTAATATGCCATTTAAATTGATAGCCGAAACCCTTTGTAATTATCCGTGTCACACTTTCAACACGGCAATGTTTCGACTGTTTTCTACTCTTCATCATCTTGTACTTCATTCATGTACCATCGGAATTAAAGTTCAACAGTATAATGCCCAGCCGTACAAGGCGTGTTATTTTCATTGACTGATTTCGTGTTTGTCAAACACTTCCTTGGCCAGCTAGATCGTGTGATCCTTCTCCAACAGAGCAAGGTTGTGATCTGATAAGCAGGTCCTTTGACAGTACCAAAAATTTGCCTAAGTAACTTGACATTTGGAGAGAGGTAGGAGACATGGCCTAATGTACAAATCAAGGCCACATTGATTTTCGTCCTGATACGTCAATTTTTTTTTTTTTTTTAGATTGGGCGTATATATAATAATAAATGCATTAACAAGAATCAAAAACTGTTTTGAATTGAAATATACATAGAATGATTTTTATATTGATAATCAAAATAAAGGAGACATATTTACTCATTAATATTTGCGTTACTTGTTGTAAATCAATACAGTTCCGCTTCTATAATTGATTTTCATTTGATTGTGTTTTATGTGTATAAATTTATATATATTTGTAAATAAACATATTTATGTTAGGTGAATAAATCTAAAATAATTAAAAAGGAATCGTAAATTATAATAATTATTAATTTTTATAATACAATTATAAAAAAAAAATTTAATTACCATGACGATGATAAAATGACACCATGCAGATAATTAAACATGCACAGGTAATGAAATTATTAAAAATTCAAAACCGTAGGAACCATATCACTGGCCTTCAATTGCATATTAGAATTTTAAATTTGTGCTTGGTGATACCTCCCCCTCAGGTTATACATGTTTCTATACATAAGGAGCCATCATTTTCAAAGTCATAATGTGATAGATTTTTGCAAGGCATTCAGTTGTTACTCCAGACTATTGGGGATTCCGAATATAGCAGCCTACCATTCCTATACATGTTCAACTAGCGAAACGTTTAATGATCTTACTAATCGATTACCAAGAAATAGTATCACCAGCCTGGCAAAAGTCCATAAATATACGAGTAAAATGGGACCTGGTATTATCCTTTTTAGATAATGATCCCAAGATGTTCTATGTAGGATAACGCAGCAAACTCAGTTTATCATCAATATGTCATTTAGTTTTTAAAGATGTATGCAGAATGACTAAGAGCAGCATGCTATCAAAAGAGATAGCAATTACTCCTTATGTAATAGTTTGTGGCTCTACGTGCCTCTAAAAACAAAGACTGATTGGGATCTCTGGCATTGGAACCTCAGCACATGGATCCGATGGTCATCTGCTTCAAGACTAAAGAGGAATTAAGTACAGAACACGATGCGATGTCAATCTGCTGTTAGCCATGATATTCGACTGTGACACCACTCCAGACGACTCTCGATGTTAAAGAAAGATATTATAAAGGCCTGTGTGAACGTAACTCCACCTCAGCGAACCGCCGCGGGATTGTGAAATATGCCACGAGTGGTATACAAGAAGCTGTTACATGTTGAATGGTGGACCACGACGAAGTTTTGCCAGTTTGGGCCTGTTGAACAATCGTCCAATTATTAATGCACAGTATTACTTTTGAGTTATTTACGAATTCCATAATAAAAAAGTTTCCAGTTAACAGTTAATTAATCTTGTTAATCCTTTACATTGCACCATAAGTTAGTTCCTCTGAGTCATTCACAATAATACCACTTTTTGTGAGGATTTAATGATAATTACGAAAGTTATTAAGAATATACCATTTTTTTGTGGAGACGACGACTGTATTTTTCACTCTTCATTTTGATATACTTAAAAATATGTATATCCAAAAATCATCAAATTTTCAGTACTATATTTATCTTAATATAAATAATTTTCATTAAACTTGTATTATTGATAAGCTAGAATGTTAAAAACGTTCTGATCAATGCATTATCCTAAAAACAGCTCTATTTTTAAACATTTATTTTTGATAGGCTTGATTGCTGAGATTTTACTGCTCTTATATCTTCACACACAATATAAGAGGAACAGTTTATATATCTACTATAAAATGCACCAACAGCAGCCTATGTTTAACATCATTCATAATTTAACTGGACGAAAGCAACTGCATGCCAATGCATGAATTATTTACAAGACTAAGAGTGCAATATAAATTCCCCAAATGTATAATCCTTTCTACAGACAGGTTAATCTGTTTGAAATTTCTTTCAAGTTTTCCAAAAACTACACCCATGTGCCCTCAACTTTGATATCTAAAAGAAAACTCAATGACTTGTTAGCAATTCATGTACTCGTTTCAATGAGGCATGTTTAAGAAGATTTAACGAATCCGGATAATAAATAGAATTTTAATGAGTAATACCGTCTATAGAAGGCTGGAGATGAGAAAATTTGAGAATAGCTTGAAGCATTCATGAACACGTCTGTTTTGAACGTAAATATTCATATTAATAGAAATAAAAAAGTGGAATTCTTGAAACCTTATTCATCGACAATTACCAAACTATTCGTTGAAAAAATACTTGGTTAAAATTTTATTCTTCTCTAATTTGTCCGTTTACATACAAAACCTTGTCTACCCAGAACTAAAAGCTTTTCATCAGTTTTAAGATGAGAAGAATGTTGGTGGAAAATTCTAATTTATTGTTATTGAAGGACACATTAAAAGCATTACAAAAAAATAATTAGACTCATTATCACATTTCCCATTTAATATAAAACTTCATTAAAACAAAAATTTCTAGTTGTATTCTCAACAAAAAGACACTTTTTTTTTCCCAAGAGTGAAAATTCCACTGTCAAAGGCCAAAATATTTTACAAAAATAAATTAATTTTTTATAATCACTAAGTTATAATATCACTGTAAAGCTAGAGTAAGGACAACGCTTGGCCTAATCGTAACGAGCACAGTTAGTGCGCAAACAGGGACTCAGGTTCTCGAATCCTCTGGTGGCATCCTTTTCAGTCCCCCCGAAAGCAATGCCATCACCTTCGTGGAGCTATTCGTGACACACATAAATACGTGGAACACGAGGCCTATCGATATTCAACAAAAAAGACAGCAACTGGGGATTTTTGGCACGGAAACTTAGTTCAAATATCGGCAAATGAACTAAACAAAAGTTCTCCTTTTTCACATAAATCTGAGGGTTTTAAAGATGTCTATTAAAGACAGGAGGAAGAGAGGTGAAAATTTTCCTGGTGGCATCCTGAGAATCATTAATATGGGGTACCAGGCACCAATGTTGACCCATTGAAGTAATGCTCTTATTGAAAGTGGTCAACAAGCTTCATTGGTTGTTAAATCGACGCTTAAAAGGGATGGTGACTTTTCGAAATATTAAAGGATGATTGGTTGGTGTTTTTTTATGGCACAAGGGCCAGATTTGACCAAGCTGCACCAAATAATATAATGTCCAGAAGTGTATCAATAAAAACGATTAAAACTCTAGTATTATAAAATCAGTAAAAAAATTACTTCTGACAAATACTAGATTAAAATAATCTGTTTTAAAAGCTCAGCAATTTGCTTAAAATATTAGTTTGAAATAAAGTCTACTAAAAGCATCAGGCGGAAATCCTTTTGTTCTCATCATATTCGACTATATCACCTTTAATAGAGAAACATTCCGTTGACATAAGACTCTGATTCTTATGGAAGTGAAAGCTGTTTGTTAAATTTTTTACTATTAATTACTGTTTCCTTTGAATTCTGTTTCATTTTACCATTATCCTTTTGTTTTCTCTGGTTAAATGAGTTTTTGAACTTGTTTATTTTTATCTAAAGGTTTGTTTTTGCTGTTAAAGAAATTTTCATATTTGGTTTTGGGTATAATATTGGATTAGATTTTTTGAGTACTATCAATCGTAAAAAGCAACAGAGGTGGATGTAGATGGAATGTTATTAAACTGACAGATTTAGAAGAGACTGTAGTTTTAAATTATTGATTGGAAATGTGCTTTTGAAGTGGAGGTTAAATTATTTTTGTTACATTACTTCCCGTCATTACGGAAATCGAACAAATAACATAGATTGAATTATTACACGATATGCAGGATTTTTTTTTTTTTCAGCACAAGAAGCAAACTGAGCTGCGAGTTTTTGTACTTCAGAATAGGATAAATTGCATCTAATTTTTATTTTTTTATTTTCGTTTCCAAATGCCGCTGACAGCAAATTTTTATATTGGCTGATTGTGGGTGCTGTTCAATTAACGTATCTTGGTTAGGATTCACAATCTGTATATGAGTGACCAGGCGAAGCATAGTTAGAACTCATTAGTTTTCCTCGACAAGCAGTTTTAGTGTCCCTTTTTTCGACAGTTAAAACAATGGAAGGTCTAGCATGGCAATAGAGATAGCCAGCTTTAATGGTTTTAGAGATATGTTTTAGGAGTACAGGACCATTTTTACTGAACAGGAAAATTTCAAAATGATACGTTTAGTTGAATCGATCGAATCTCCTTTTTTATTGTTATGCTCTCCCGTTGTAGCAATTGCAATAATACCTTGATCAGTCATTTCGTCAACTATATCTGTTTCTGTAGCCTGTATCATATCAGACTTAGAAATTAGGCCCTGGCAATAATTCAGATATTTTTGTGGTTGAATGATAATAGTAAAATCGAATAATTTCTGTGCATTCATGAAAATGTTATCTGAGCAGGAGAAAAACTTTCAATCAAAGGTTAATAAATTCATTATTGCGAGGTCATAAAAATCCAATATCTTGCAAACGTTTATAACCCTTCAACTTTTAAATTATGTGATTTTCTTAACATTTGGGTCTAAGACAGCAATATCGAGAAATTTCTCATATGATGGTGAATTAAAGCATTCACCGGGGCACGAATTTTTAAAAAAGTAGAATTAAGGATAATAATTAGAAAGTTCGGATCGCAGATCACAACTCCCATTATTGAGCCCTACAAGTGAGGACAGATACCTGCTTTAGTACTAAACAAGATCTACATGGTCAGAACCACACCCTTAGCGAGAGGCCCCAGGAAGTGACCTATCACTTGAATTCCGAAGTAACTCTAGATGCGAGGGGCTGGTAATTGCTAACCGATTGATACACCCGGAAACGGAGGTGTACCACCCATCTGTCAGAAGCAGAAACCAAAGAGATATATCACCCTTACAAAAGGCGCAACTCCCCCAGGGCTCAATCACCAGAATTCCTTTTTCTGGGACACAAGTCGCCATGCACAGAAAACATGGGGATCAGAATACTGGCAATGTTAATCAAACATAAAACAAGTACAAAAAATAACAAAAGACAATGTTAGTCAACTTATAGCTTTAACAAAAGACAAAATTGGAGAGTAACCAATATAAAAAACTAGAACTACTCAAAATACCTGAAAAGAATGAAATCTAATAGGATATTAAGAAAATGATAAGGTCTATGTTCTAGACGAAGAAAAAAATATGGACAAAAGAATGAAGATAAAGAACGCGCATCTAAAGAAGATATTCCCCTGAAGAGTCATAACGTAGAAGACAGTCAACTGAAATCCTGATCTCCTGCTCACCCAAACTTTTAATTTACTGCAATTCTAAGACGCGAGATATTAGTATACTGTAGTAACCCACTTTAAAAAGTGCATTAGGGGAAAATGTTTATCATCTTTAATTTCAAGACTATTGAAATCGATCGTGTTGTATCAACTTTCAAATAAAACCATTAATAGATTCAAGACTTTTACTCAAACCTCCCAATATCTCAGGCTGTTCATTAACATCTTTTGTACTGCAAAAATATGGCATATATTGCCATTTCGTGAAATTACTACAGAAGTTTTTAAATTTAATAAAATAAACAATAACAATAAGTTCCTAACACTCTAAGCTTCATAATATAATGATTTCTTTTAATTTTAAAGGATACTGATAATCGTTACTATATTATCAATTAAAAATATTTAAGAAAACTAAAATTTATTTTAATTAAATAAAATTATTTAAAAACTAAGTACTATGTAATAAATCGATTTAGTCCAAGACTTCTATACTGAAAATTACTTGTTTTTGTATTTTAATTAATATTTTATAAAACGTTCTATGAAAGTAATATTCCATTTCAAATATTTGAAAAATATTTCTCAATAATAAATAATATTACATATCAAGAATGTAGAATAGTAATATATAATCAGCCTAATTTTCGTTATCATAAATTAAGGGACAAGCTGAGTTTCTATTCTAGTTCTATTCTGGGTTTCTATTTTTCAAGTGCTATTCTGAGTTTCTATTCCGTAGCAAAGAATGTATCAGTAAATGCTCGTAAAATAGCTTCCTTTCAATAAACAAATTAAATCATCTCAGTTTACACCCAAATAACTCTTTACTACATACTTTAGATTTCTTACCACGATTATTTTCCCGATCAACAGTAGCTCTATGAAGTATTAAACTAATAAATATATACAATTTTAAAAATTACTACATTATAATTGTTTTGACAAACTTAAATTATGCAAAAAGGAAACATTTAATTTTAAATTTGTTTGATAAAAGTGGTGTAAAAATAATTTCCAAAACTAGTCACATACGTCATTTTTCTTTTTCGTATAATTTATGTATACGAAGACAAATCTGAGTTGCAATGTCAACTTAAACTGACATGCTAACCTAAAAACGGTTTTGAACTACGACAAAAGATACACGAATAACTTACTCAAAGCATTACTCTTCTATGATGAAAACAAAAGGGTTTTCTCATACGAGCTTAAAATTCCTATGAATTGCGAATTCATATGAAAATCTTTAAGTGAGGAATTTTAGACACGAGAAACATGTTCATCTTTGTTTACATTTGTTTATTTACACCCAAATAACTCTTTACCATATTCTTAAATTTTTAACCATGAATATTTTCCACGATTACCAGCAACTCTATGATGCATTAAATTAATAAATATATAACACTTTTTAAAAACTATTAGATTATAATTGTTTTTGTCAAACTTAAATTATGTAAAGGAAACATTTAATTTTAAATTTGTTTGATAAAAGTGATGTCAAATAATTTCTAAAACTAGCCACATTCTTTTTCGTGTAGTTTATGTATAGAAAAGACAAATCCGAGTTGCAATGACAACTTGAACTGACATATTAACCTAAGAAATAGAAATTTTAAACTGAAAGGTAAATTTTGTAAACCTCATACACAAACCAAGGTTTAAAAAACTAAGACAAAAGGTACTCGAATAATTTAATCTTGCATTACTCTTCTATGATGAAAACAAAAGGGTTTTCTCATACGAGCTTAAAATTCCCATGAATTGCGAATTCCTGTGAAAATCTTTTTTAGTGAGGAATTTTAGGCACGAGAAATATGTTCATCTTTGTTTACATTTGTTTATTTACCATAAACTCTCTCTTTACACAACATTTACGTTTCTATGTGAAAATCTTGTAGTGAGGAATTTTAGGCATTCGAGATGAAAGAGTCGAATTTTAGACATCAGAAACGTGTTCATCTTTGTTTGCATTTCATGATTTACACCCAAATAACTCTTTACCACATTCTTTAGATTTCTTACCATGATTATTTTCCATGATATTCAGTAACTCTATGAAGCATTAAATTAATAAATATATAAAATTACTTGATTAGAATTGTTTTTGATCAAACTTAAATTACACAAAGTAATTAATTTTAAATTTGGTGGATAAAAGTGATGTCCAATTGTTTCTAAAACTTGTCACATATGTCATTTTTTTAGCGTGTAGTTTATGTATAAAAAGACAAATTTGAGCTGCAATGTCTATTTGAACAGACATGTTAACCTAAGAAACCAGTTTGCACCTAAATAACTCTTTACCACATTCTTTAGATTTCTTACCATGATTATTTTCCACGATCGCCAGTAATTCTATGAAGCATTAAATTACTAAATATATAAAAAAAATTTCATTACTAGATTAGAATTTTTTTGTCAAACTTAAATTATGCAAAGGAAGCATTTAATTTTAAATTTGCTTGATAACGGTAATGTCAAATTATTTCTAAACTGCACATACATCCTTTTAATGTAGTTGCATATAGAAAGACAAATGCGAGTTGCAATGTCAACTTGAACTGACATGTTAACTTAACAAATAAAAATTTTTAACTGAAAGGTAATTATTGTAAACATCACACAACCCACGGTTTAAAACTACGACAAAAGGTACACGAATAATTAAATCAAAGCCCTTGAATTACTCTTCTATGATGAAAACAAAAGGGTTTTCTCTTACGAGCTTAAAATTCCCATGAATTGCGAATTCATGTGAAAATCTTTTAGTGAGGAATTTTAGGCATTCGAGACGAAAAAAATCGAATTTTAGACACGAGAAACATCCTCATCTTTGTTTGCATTTGATGATTTACACCCAAATAACTCTTTACCACATTCTTTAGATTTTTGCTATGATTATTTTTCTCGATTACCAGTAATTCTAGGAAGCATTAAATTAATAAATATGGAATTTTTAAAAATTACTAGATTATAATTGTTTTTGTCAAACTTAAATTACGCAAAAGAAACATTTAATTTTAAATTTGATCAAAGTGATGTCAAATTATTTCTAAAACTAGCCACATACATCATTTCCTTTTTCGTGTAGTTTATGTATAGAAAGGCAAATCCGAGTTGCAATATCAATTTGAACTGACATGTTAACATAAAAAATAAAAAAATTGAAACTGAAAGGTAAACATTGTAAACATCATACACAAACCAAGGTTTAAAACTACGGCAAAAGGTACGTGAATAACTTAATCAAAGGCCTTGCTTTACTCTTGTATGATGAAAAACAAAAGAGTTTTCTCATGTGAGCTTAAATCTCCCATGAATTGCGAATTTGTGAAAATCTTTTAGTGAGGAATTTTAGGAATTCGAGATGAATTTTAGACGAAGAAGTTGAATTTTAGACACGAGAAACATCCTCATCTTTGTTTGCATTTCATTTATTTCATAATATTTCTCATATATAATTTTTTTTCATATTTCTTCTAGCATATTTATACTTTTCTTTTTTAGAAACAAAAGTTTTATTACCAAAATGTTTTAGCTATTTGTAGAGTAAATGACTAATTTTTAAGAATTGTCAATTTCTCTGGTTTATTCAACTAACCTAAAGTACCTTGGCTTCGTAGGATTCTAGAAGTGAATAAATATCAAAAATTTATATGGAACTAAAATAGCATTGGAGTTTGAATAGCTGTGTGTTCAGGCAAATTTGTACCAATGAAAAGGTTTTTTTTAAAAAGAATAGAATAGAATAGACAGAGAAGATAGAACTAGACAGAGAACAAGAAAAGAGACGAGTAAACGGAGAACTATTCCTGAAATTGGCTCTTATCTTTTGAAGGAAGCGTTATAAAATAAAAAAAATTTCCAAAAGTGGAAATTTGATATTTAATGAGTCGTTAAAAGACTTCGTCATAAAAGAGAAAGGGATTGAAAAGAAGAAATGTTCTGTAAAAGAGTGACTGCGAACATGTCCAATTCTTTCAGACAAAGAATAAAATTAGATCTTACTTGACTTCAAAAATATTCTCTATGAATAAATTATCAATAAGTATTTTTAAGAAAATAAAATTATGAGTTAATTACGAAAAGACGAGTTATTTTCATATATGTCTTCTTACTTTAAAGCGACCTGATGGCTAATTGGCTAGCATTCTGGCCTTTGATACCACAAGTTTTAGGTTCGAATCCAAGGTGGTTGTTTGTTAGTGGTTCGGAATTCACGTTAAACTGTAAGTCCCGGTCTAATTACCTAAAGTGTGCAAAAAAATGATAGTAGAGCTACAAACCAAATCTTACTTTGTAGTTGATATATAGCCTTATTTGTATAATGTAGATATTAATGTCTCAGTCAAATATGATATGATATAAGACTCAAATGTCTTTCAGTTCCTTAAAAAGTACGAAAAAATCATTTTTTACTTCTTCATTGGCGCAACAGCCCCATGATAGGCCAAGGCCGTCTGCCTACTGGCAGATTTCAAGACAAATGTTCTCTTTTTATGGGGTAGCATTGTCAGCCCTAAGCCCGACGCTCTGAAGTCCTATTAGACAGGGACCTACGGTTTAAAGTGGATTTCGAACCACTACAAAACATCCATGGAACCGCCGGGAATCGAACCCAAAACCTACGGCCCTTAGCGCTACAGCGTTAGTCACTTGGCCATCAGGCCGCATATTTTACTTAATTAACCCAAAATCTCTTATTCTATAGGAATAATTTGTTCGTAATTTAACAACACGATATAATTTCAATCAAATTGAATTTAATTATGAAATAATTCATGTGAATATTTTAGCAAACAACACTCAATGCTTTATTTAGGATATTTTTACTATAATTTTTCCTTTATTTTGAAATTTCATTTCATTTCATTGATGACATCTCTTCTGTATTATTTAACCTACTAATAAATTGTTCTGAAAACCCTTATACTCTAGCATTAATTCAAATTCTCTGTAACTAGAAAATATTTTGAAATGTATTCGTATGCAATTCCGTTTAATTACAGTGAAATATTAATTCATGATTCACTATGATAATATATGAATTATGAAGCCGTTTACTATTAGATTTAGTATACTAATGAATTTATTAGTACAGTAGTCTCATATGTTAAATAAATTTACCATGTTAATATATTTTCCATTCGTAGCCTTTGTTCGAAATGTTTAAGCTTATGATTAGAAAGTATTAATAATGAAAATGATATTGAAAATATTGAATTATGTATAGTGTTTTATACGCACAAAAATGCTTTTCTTTTTCTGACTCGTATCTCAGTGGTAGGGTCTTCAACTAGAGTCTGAATCTACTCAAATTTAATTCTCGATGGTATTTTGCGTTGCAGTAGCTGCTTTGTAAAATGAGTCGACTTAAAGAGTTTAATACAATTCCTCTTCGGTTTTCATGGTTTGGTTTGTCACTCTACGATCATTTTGTGCACACTTTAGGCTAATTAGACCGGAACCTACAGTTTGAATTCCGAACTACTAACAAATATTCATGCTACCGCCAGGATTCGAGCCTGAAGAAAGTTGTACCAAAAGCCAGATCGCCAACTAATTAGCATCAGTCTACATACAATTCCTCACATTGACTTAGACTGACTGGTATAAGTTTCCTTGGTATAAATTTCTCTTGTAAGATTAATAAGGATTACCTCTATAAATTCTAAAAAAGGCAGCATTAAAAAGTATCTACCCATAAGGCCATAAAGCAAAATTTGCTAAAGCCTTCAAAAGGCTCTATGTGCTTGTACGCACAAAAGTTGCTTTATGAATGAATTCAACCATGATGAACGATCTCATTGGATTCATTCGATTGAAAACAATAAAATCAGCAACATTGACAAGTTTTTCCCCACCATCAAGTATAGAAAAAAAAAGTTATGAACAAATAACTGATCGTTTTTAAAACTTGAATGATTATTAATTTTAAAAAAAAAAAGGAAATTCAATTCAATTCATGTATTAACATTTAAAAACGTTTTCCCAAAAAGATGTTAGAAAATAGCGTTATTCTTAGTTTTCAAGTCTCGAAAATTAAGGAGTTAATAAATAAAAAAAAAAAAATATTTATGAAAAATATGTTGACATGTTAGTTACTTCCGGTATTTTGAATGATAATGAATAATTTATAATAATTAATCGTTTTATTCAAATAGGTAGAATTTATCTCATCGATTACAAATCATATCAAATTTGTATTCTGTATGTTAAATTCTATACAAATCATTTTTTACATCAGTGGTTACAAACAGTGCGCCCTAGAAGATTTCTGAGTGTGCCCTATAGTATTCCAGAGAAATATGTGCCCAGATATAAATTTTTTTTTACTCTTTTCCTATTCAGTTTCCCATTCAAAGATAGCTTTCACAACAAACAACTAACCTTTCTGATTGTTTTTCTTTTTTCTTCACATAAAGAGTAGCCAAACAGCAATAATGCGCCTAAGAAAGCTTCCGGGAATCTAGCAACACAACTTCCATGATCGGCTTCTAGAGTGTTAGCGCCTATGGGATTTTTGATGCTAAAAAACAATTTCCATTGCAGCATCCCAGACTTCGCCGTCTTTTAAGTAGTTGTTTGTGAAGGTGACTATTTGGATACAAAAACTGTGAGATGTTAATAGTGGATGCATATTTCTCTGAAATTTGTATATAGTGCGCCTACAATTATTTGTAGGTTTTTAAATGCGCCCCGACTTCAAGAAGTTTGAGAGTCACTGCTTTTCATCCATCTAAATGACTGAAAAAAATCGAAACACTGAATAAAACAATTAAATTAAGTGATTTTTAAACAATATCTCATGGCATTTTTATTTCTAAATTAATAAATTTAGAATTTATGGGTATAAATATGCATATATCTTTTACATCATCTGATAAAGTGAATGTCAAACAGAAATGGATTTGTTTTAAAGCCAAGCATTAGACCTGAAGTTATTTATACTGATGCAAAAGTTTAGTAGTGTTACCCACCAGGGAAGGGTGATGAACACTGAAGAATACACGATAGTTACAAGGGAGGAAAGGGAAGAAATGTCTTTGCTGTAAAATGGACACACATTTGTGCTACATGTTAGAAAATTTAAAATAATGAACCAGCAGTTACACTGAATGCATCGAATGGTATTTCCAAATCATTTGTCAGTAAATTATTTTAAATGATCCTAGAGGAAAGAGATGCATCTAGCCGTAAATATCTACTCCCCTGATTCCCATTCTCATTCATTAGGATGAAATCATCACCAATAAAACAAACATAAACAAATAGATTAAGGATATTGTCCCTATATTTTTTTTAAATATCAGAATTCCTCCATGAACACATAAATGTCAGTGTAACACAGAGATTCTAGCCAGATCCATCTTTCCTATTCTTCTGTAATTACATCTTTCAGCAAAGTACGATTGGTAGTGCCTGTCACCTTACTCACTCCACTCTTACACCCTCCCCCAGAATACTACTTGGATCATTCTCCAAAATAAACTGTCCGTGAAAAGTACAGACAGCAATTATCTGATCCAAGCTGCATTGTACTCTAGTCCATCACAATAAGGCACTTCTCTACTGAAGGATGGTTAGTGAGGGACAAATACAACAATTCTTCTTCCAAATGAGTCTTGATTAAAAGACGGCTTTGCTGAGTAGTAGTAGATATTCTTGTCCCTATGGCATAAAATAGTCTGCAATGAGATGGGACACAAATTTTACTTTTTTTAGACTGAAAAAGCCAGAAAATGATTTTCAGAAGAGGTTTTAACACGTGGCTGACTGCAGGCAAGTTTTTCTTGAAACTGAATTTTCGAACTGGAACTGATCCCAAAATTGTTGGATCACGCTGTAAGAAACACTAAACTGATGCTGCTAAAAGGCTTGCGATAAACTCGTTTGTATCCTCCTAATCGCCTTTCACCATAAAGTAAATGAGATTTTTTTCTTGGCAACATCAATTGTATCTTCCTACCAAATATTGAGCATCAAGAAAACACGCAATAGGTGCACAGAAGCAACAATGCTACACTCACAGCAACACCTGATTTCTATATAAGTGCAAAAAGTAAAAATGCAAAGACTATTTACTTATAATATTTTTAGAGTTGTAATGAATATTGGGTATCAAGAGCAATATGTGCTTTCAATAGTAAATTATTTGTTTTTATTTAACTTAAAAATATTTTTGTTAAAATGTAAATTAGTTGAACAATTTCTTAAAAATTATTTTCTGCAAAGTTATGGGAAAAAATAAATACTAACTTAAATGTTATTCTATCTAAGGGCAATCCTGGGAAAATTCATTACCACGCACAGTCGGACAAAACAACTTTGATTTCTGCCAAAATTAGTTTCTAAACCAATCGTCCGGAAAATTTTCGTATGGATTGTGGCTAATGAGGAATTTTGAAATTTAATACTTTCAAAGCTCTCAGGTGGCTGGCTGGGACAAGTTTTCTTGAAATTGAATTTTCGAATTGATCCCAAAGTATTTGGATCACGCTGTGAGAAACACTAAACTGATGCTGCTAAAAGGCTTGCGATAAGCTAGTTTTTAGCTTCCTGATCGCCTTCATCATAAAGTAAATGAAATTTTTTTTCTGGGCAACACCAATAGTATCATTCTACCAAATAAGCGATAGAAGCGCAGAAATAACAATGCTACACTCGCAGCTACACCTAATTTCTATATAAGTACAAAAATAAAAATAGTGGTGTGCATAATTCGTTCATTTAATTTTATTAATGTTAATTATGGTTCATATAAATCATATTCGTTATCTTTACTTATTTTAAATTATTAGAGTCGAAAACAGGTTATAAATTAACTTTTGGAGGCTAGTATTCAGAGATAATGATTTCCTTTATCTGAGTATGCTAACCAGGAGGCTGTTTCATCTTTTACGATGTATTAATTAAAAAAATTAAATTAAATTTGTTTTTTAATTAATGCATCGCAAAAGCTGAAGCCACCTACTGGTTGGCTACACTTCAGATAAAGGAAATCTATTCGATATTCAGCAAGTGACAGAAAAGAAATAAAATAATTTTAGAAATTAAAGTTTTATCTTTAATATGCATTCTAATTTTTTAATTGAAATACTTTCTGAATAATTTAACCAGATAGAATTATAATAGAATGTATGTTAATGGATTGGTAATTACATAAGTTTTTAAACAAAGAACTGTTCATTCAAAATTCCTGAAATATTATCTCGCACTTTAAAAATGTTATTTCACAAAATTAAATTCATAATTTTTCTACTTTTCGAATTTTATAGCCCACTAATTATTTTTTAGAAGAAAAATAAAATACTAAGAATAAATAACTGCAAATAAAAATATATAATCAAATTTCCAATTTAGATTTTCTCCAAAAGTATTATTTAAAATTTATTTAGAATTTTTTAATAATCCCTTTTCTAATAATTTTGATTAGTATTTCTTTTTAACTTTTACAAAGAATGTGTTTTTTGGAGGAGATAAAAACCGACAAAATTAATATTGTTCTTTAGTATAGTTTTCGTTGTTTTTATCTAAATCAATAGATGGCAGCACGAAGCAATTTTATAAATTTCATTGATCGTATTTTTCTTCACTGCATAATTTAAAAAAAAATATCGCAAAAAAAATGTGGGGTGTCATTTGTAACTCTTTTTATATTAGCATAAAAATATATAATATTTCTTATATATGCATAATATATATTTTATATATAAAATACATCTTTTAATGTATCTATATAATATACATATATTTTTATATATCTATATAACTATCTTTCAATGTACATCTCTTTTTACATTATATTTTTTTTTTTACATTATCATTAAAAAAAAATGATGCAAACAATCAACAACCTCTCATTAGATATTGGCAAAATACGTTATTAAATTGCAAAAATAAATGCATTTCACTTGCATAACTTTTAAACAAGAAACAACGTAAGAAACCAACTATAGAAAATTTTAACACCAATCCATCAAAATCAAGTAAAACTGACTTAAAAAAATGTTTATATTTAAAATGATTTTCATTTAAAAAAAAATTTAAAGCACTTGAGCCCTGGAATCAAAACACTTGAAAAAAAAAAAAAAACATTTTTTTTTATTTAGCTTTTAGGCAATTCTCTTCACAACTTTAATAACGTTTAATTATATACTTAGTGTGTAAATCTCTTGAAATTCAAAAATTACAAATTCCAAATGATTTTTCAAAGAATATGTAAATTAAAATAAAATAATAAAAACATATCTACAAAATATATATTTTTAAAAAAACTACAATATCTGGTGTAAATCATTGAATCCAGACTAATGCACTGTAATCAAATTTTGACAAATTTTACCAACTTATAAATAATCTGATTTGTTCCATTCAGCCGCAATAGATGGCAGCACATCATAAAATATAGGATGATATTAACAAGGAATGGAAATAATTTTTGCTGTAATGGCAAATTAATGTTCTTTCTTTATATTTATATGATGTAATAGAAAAATGAAAATGCATGCATAATAGAGAATCTTTTTCAATGCATGATTGAGAAAATGAAGAAAAATGAACAAAATTAGTATTATTTTTTTTGTATAAATAATATTGAAAAAATTTAGTTCTCAGTAAAAACAAATCTAAACACCAGTTGAACGAAATGCATGTAAAAAAATTAATCAAGGAGTATTCATTACAAATCTAAAATTATTACAAGTAAATTAAGTTTTAAGAGCAATCTATACATTTCTATACATTATTTCTATAACAATCTATCATTATTTCGAAAAAATTTGACCATTTTAAATCACTAATAATTTATCATGATTTAATAAAATATGAATAAATAAAATGCAACAACTTCAAAATTATGACCTAAAGATTCGAATCCATCAAAAAAACTACCAACAAATTCTTTAGAACTGAAAAGCTGCTTTGATTAACAAATTATAAAAACTCAGATGAACACACACACGGTATCAAAAAATTTGTCGTGTGCAATATTCTTCTTACAGTTTGAATTTGTCAATAGGAAATGCTATAAATATAAAAGACATTGAAAAAGCTTTGAGAAAAATTGATAAATTCTATAATTTTTTTAACTCTGAAAAGACAAAAACATATTGGTAGCAAAACTTGAATATACTCCATAATCCAACAGGAAAAAATTATGACAGCTGTGTCCGGCTAGCTGGATAGAATGACAGAAGTCAGTGACAAAAATGCTATTCAGTCTCATAATTTACAGCCTGGAAGAAAGTGTTTTGTAATGACAGTTATTTACTGCTGAAGAATTATTATGTGATCTGAGCCATACAAAATTTTCAGTATCGTTGCATGCATTAGATAAATTGTTCTAGTTTACAGTTCTATTACTAAAATTGATAACAAATTTCATGCTGCATTAAATTTTATTGATTACATTTTTTGTTTAAAATAGATCCATTCGCGAATCGGAAATTCATTTTTAAAAATTTTTTATTGTTGTTAGTGTGAACTCAAAAATTCAATTTTGGGGGAAAACAACAATTACCTCCTAGCAAATATAAGCCGATTAGATACAAGACCTTTTTTTCGAAAATAATATTCATACCAATTTTAGATCAATTATTGAGTCAACAGAAAAAGAGGTTTAATTAATCACAAAATTATATTACTAAAATTTGATACACTTTTACCAAGTAACAATAAATTAACTGAAACAAAGTTTATTTAAAACAAGTGGCTTTACATAGATTTGTATAAGTTTTATAATATTTCAACTAGCACATCTACTTTAAAAATTAAATTAAAATTTTGGTTACAGGAACGGTACAGGTTACATTACGAATGCAACAGGAATATGTATCCTAATATATATTTCTTATTAAAAATATTTACCACTCTACCAATCACATCGTGCGTAAAAGAAAGATTTTTTTTTTTTTTTCGTTATTAAAGTCTGAAAACCTATTTGAGAAAAACACAATACAGTAAAACCATCTAAGTAATTTAGATTTATTAAATATTCATCAAAATATTGAAATTTACATAAACGATGTAATCAATGATCTGGCAAAAGAGAAAAGACAATTGAATTTTAATTTATAATTTTTTTACTTTTTTTTTTTTTTTAGTAGTTTTAATGTTTATTAATGACATGGTGGAATGTACTTATAACATAGAGAGGAAAAAAAAATACATTTATGATTTTATTTTTGCAGATAAAACAGAAAAAAATTTGGCCACGTGAAAAATCATATTCTACAGTGCAAAATAATTTTTACATTTATTTTTATGCGATTAAATGTCTTTTACATTAAAAAAAAAAAACTAAACTTACACTTAACCTTTAGTCTATGAAAAAGTAGTAATTTTTAATAAAAAAAAAACTACGTATTTAAAGTCGACCTTTATTAAACAGCTACTGATTTAGTAGCAAGATGGTATTATATGTATAGGAGTTCCCTTCAAACCGCATAAAATTACATTCGCATGTAATTTGCACTTAAAAGTTATTGGAATATTTATTTATTCATATATATATGCACGTTTCACGTTAAAATAATTTTATAAAACTTTCACTATAAAAATTAAAAACAAATGACATGATAACAATGTAATTCGGAAAAAAAAAAATTTTATAATCCAGTTTCTCTTTTGAAAAGTTTACAACTCAAAATTCACAACTGAAATATTACTAGGTACATAAATTTGTTGCTATAGGCGATTTGAAAATATAGCTTGTGTATTATTCAGCGATATGTTGATATAATACATTTCATAGAAAGTTAAGGTAGCAAAAATATTTTGAATAATTTCTTTATCAAAAACACTCTCTAAACATTTATCCTCACAAACTATGCGAAGGTATGTTTAAATTTTTATTCATTGACGTACGCAATTTGTCATCTTAAAACAAAGACAAATACTTTTTCTATAAAAAAAACCTTAATAACCATTAATATTAAATAAAGCCCCTTTAGATGTCAAGCCCACCTTAAGGTAAATTTATATGGCGGTTTATCGAGAATCAACTGTATTGCAAATACTCTATTAGACATCAAATCAGGTTTGATATCATATATAAAGTGCTTTCTTGCTTCCAAATGTAAATGGTATTACATTTTTATAAATCCTGTATAGTATTTTCTTTTGCATTGTGATCTTTTTTTTTTTTTAAATCCTAGTTTAATTTTTAAAGGGATATCTTAAAAGGAATTTAATTATTTCAAGCATACTTTCGAATCTTAAACTATTTCGAAATTGTAAAACCCTCAAAAATTTAACAACTTAAATGGAAAAAAATGCATATTACAAAATATTTATCCATTTCCACATTTTTTCCTGCTTAAATACCAAAATACAATTTATCTTAAAAATATTTCTCTAGCACTCTTTGGACTTTTTATCTTGTAATTTTCTAATAATATCATTTTTAAAGCATGAATGAAACATTTCCTGTACTTCCGAAATGCATCCTTCTACCTCACGACAAGGTTAGAAACCAACACATGGAGCACACTAATCTAATCTTAGTAGATATTTGAAAAGAAATTCATATTAGTTTTTCTATACTAGCGTGATAGTTTATGCAATTAAACTTCAGTTTAGCTCTACAAAATATGTACAATATTAACGAAACCACTCGCAGGGCTGCTAATGAAACTTTTATCAAAAACCAAGATTAGGCTAGTAAAAAATTACCTAAAGATTAAAAAATAGTATCTCAAATTTTTAAATTAAATATTTACTTACCTTTAATGTTGCTCAAACACTTTTTCTTTTCACTTTCAACGTCGCCTTCTTTTCTGATATTTCATTGTCTTTAAATGTCATTGACTAACAGCGATACTTTGATAATCTTTCACCAGTTGTTTTTGCATATGTGTCCATGTTGTTGAGCCGTAATTGCCACTACTGATTAATTTTACTGCAAGAACTCGATCCTTTACTGTATTTATTTTCAAATAATTCATCTGCTTAATTTTCAAACAGTTCTTTAAGGAAGCAATCCTTAAATTGTGTTTCAGTAAGTCAATTCACTTTGAAATGCAGAGCATACCATTTACGTTTCTTTATTGGTGTATGTTTATTCTTCATGGATTAAATTGTTTTTGACAATTATAGCTATGAAAAGTTCATCCAGTACGATTTAAAGTTCAAAGAACGAAAGTACATCAAAAAAGTACTAAAGTTCATCAGAAAACTCAAAACAATAAAAGTAAGTGAAAGAAAGCAAACGCAGTAGGTATCATCAGGGTTACCATTTAATATTTTTATTTAAAGCAAAAATGAAATTGACGACATTGTAGTAAACATAGCATAGATTTTGGAAAATGTTTAGTCAATCTATTTTGTTCTAGTCTTTCACCAGTCGCTTTTGTGCATGCGTCCATATTGTTGAGCTATTATTGCCTTTTACTGCTTGCTTTTACTGAGAGAACTCAATCCTTCACTGTATTTGTTTACAAAGAATTCGTCTGCTTAATTTTCGCGCAGTTCATTAGGCAGCTAATCCTTAAATTCTGTTTCAGTAAACCAATTCACTTTGAAACGCAGAGCATAAATATTTAAAGTTTCTACATTGATGTATTTTGTTTATTCTTCATGAATTAAATTGGTTTTGCCAACCATAACTATGAGAAAGTTCATCAGCACGATTTTAAGACTTGACCTGGTACTTTGAGATGTATGCTCGTTGAAGCTGCTTTATCTCAATTTATCCAATGTTGATTAAAATACTACAGATAACAGAATTTGGCAAAAAGAAAATGAAACCTTTATAAAGGAACCAATCTGAAACTCTTGAATTCTTTGCCTACAACGACTTACAATGATTTAAGACAGCCCAAAACAATAAAAAAAAAAAAAAAAAGTAAATGAAAGAAAGCAAACACAGTACGAGACATCAGAGTTGCCATTTAATATTTTTATTTAAAAATGAAATTCATAACGTTGTAGTAAAAGGGACCTGATGGCCAAGTGACTAGTGCTTTGTCGTTCGATACCACAGGTTTCGGGTTCGAGTCCCGGCGGTGCCATGGATGTTTGTAGGGGTTCGAGTCCCGGCGGTGCCAAGGATGTTTGTAGGGTTCGGAATCTTTAAACCATAGGTCTCGGTCTAATATGATCGTAGAGCGTTTCGGGGCATTGTTACTCTGCGTCCGTAGCTTATCTTCAAGTTACAAGTGCCCCCTGGGTAGTGCTAAGTGAGCAACGTCGGTTCAACCTTTATGGCATAAAAAAAGATCACGGTCTAAGTGTCTGCCAGCTGCATTAGGGAAAAGGGTATAAAATAAAAATAAAAAAACGTTGTAGTAAACAGCTCGACCCGTGGCTCAGTGGCAACATGGAACGCTGGCGAGCATTAGGGCTGAGGTTCAATCACGCCTTCGTTGTAGGCACTGTTTCAAAAAACGAGAAGTCTCAATGGCGTTTGTTATGTTCAGCACCTTGCCTGGTTGGTTCGACTACATGATGCTTGTTTACCGGTTTTCTCCCATATGATACACTATAATGTGGAGTAGTTCCCCCTAAAAGTCTCCCCCAAGGCACTGCCCTCTTCTTCAGCGACTCGGAGCCAAGCCAGACTTATACCTCCGAGTGCTCCATCCCAACAAGAAGCCGACTTCTCCCTCCTTCCGGGAGACTACACGGGTTCATGGACTTAGTCTAAAATGTTGCTTTCGGTCCTACCAAGTGACAAAAAAAAAAAAAACATTGTAATAAACATAAAATAGAATTTGGAAAATGTTTAGTCAATTTATTTTTTGTTCTAGTAAATTTATAACCTAACCTAAATATTTTTTCCACTTTTAATGATTATTATATGTATCTATCTCCTTAATATGATTCCAAACTGAAGATTTTCTATAATTTTCAAGTAAAAACTCACGATCTTGGAAGATAAAAACCAAACTATTGATTTCCTAGTGGTAACGTGTGAGGATCAGTTGCAATGCGCTGACGGAGTGCATTGCAGACTCTGTTTTCAGAAACGAGGAGATTCAATGGGAATTGTGAAAGCATGTGTGGAGTTGTGCAAGGTGGGAGTTTTACAAATTAGTAACTTAGTAAAACCAAGAAGCTTCCTCTAGGAAGTCAGTATTCTTCATTTTGATCTGCTGATGGGCTGTCTGTGATACATATAAATGTAACACAAAGTCCACTGATGTACAACAAAGAAAAGAGTTGTATAGAGTAAAATTGTATATTATACATTTCCTTGAATAATAATCCTACATAATTCATAGATTTTTTTTTTTCTTTTCTTTCATTTATTCTGCAAATCTCAGTGTTTTTTTTTTTTTTTCTTTGTTGTTGTTATTTTTTTTTGTTGTTGTTATTTTTTTGTTGTTGTTGTTTTCCGAGCTTTGAGGAATAAGGAATTAAGGCATCAATGTAAATGCCCTTATTTAAAAAAGTTTCAGAATTACTTTACTGCACATGACTGTTTCTGTCATCACCAATATCTTTTTAATACGCTTTTATTAGTTTCACCTGTATGTTTGTTTGTTTTGTAACTGACTCTTTGCGCTCGATTTTGTCCTACTTTAAGCGATCAGATTTAATTTAAACATTGTAGACTTATCAAGGACCAACGACAATAAAATATTTTTATAAGTTTATTATCTAATCATGATTAGGATCGCCAGGATTAATGATTTAATTTTAACTTATGAAGAGCAATTTAACCCATGTAGAATGAAAGTACCTAAGACATTCAAACTTACGTGGGACAGTGGCACAACGGATAACGCGCCTGACATCGGATCAGGAGAATCATGGCTGGCTCGACATATTCGCATTTAGCCTTTGTTTTACTCACAATTAAATTATTGTAAGAACTATAGTTCCAGTCCTCCCGTACCGGGACCTCATTTAAATATTATAGTTTACAAACACGCTATTAGAGTTAATCAAACTAAAAGTTATAGTTTAAAAACACGCTTTTAGAGTTAATCAAAGTAAAAATAAATTATAGTTTAGAAAAACTAAAAACAAGCTTCAGAATTAATCAAACTAAAAAAGTAAAAAATAAATTATAGTATAAAAAAACTAAAATACGCTTTTAGAGTTAATCAAAGTAAAAAATAATTGTTAGAATAAGAATAAAATTACTGACGAGAAAATTAATGTCACTGTTCTAAAAGCATGGGGTGCTCGATATCAATCGTTATAATTTTTTACTAGTTTCATTCCGAAATGCATAGTTAGTTTAAAAATGTCATACAAAGCACCCCACGCTTTTAGAACAGAGTGACATTCCATTTTCTCGTCAGTCATTTTTATTCTTATGTTAACAATTATTTTTTACTTCTTAGTTTGATTAAATCTAAAAGCGTGTTTTACTTTTTAAGCTATAATTTATTTTTCAAATAGTATCTTATAATTAGTTTCATACTTAAAAAATCCTGTTCTAAAGTATTTCATTTCCTTTCACAAAGTTACAAAAACTACTAATCTCTGAAGTTTATAATAAACCCTTGGTTACTTATTCTACAGTTAAGTTCCCTACCTTTTCTTTATACTCATAAATTATGCATATTAATTTTTAATAATTTTTTCATAAAAATTATAATTGCAGTTTATCTTAAAAACAGTGTGTTTTAAGCAAAAAGGTGTTTATGCACAGAGTGTTTCATGCGCAATCAGAATTAGGCCAAATTTTCAGGATATCGTAATTTTCTTTTAAGTATTCTTTCATTCATTAACAATTTGTATATGCTAGTGAATAATGGCAGGCTGTCTTAAAGCTTGGTCTCTACAAATATAAGCAAGTCGGAAGCAGCTTTTGTTCCCCAAAAATAACAAAAGTATATATATATATATGACTATAAAAGCAACTGCCAACTGAAAAAAAGCAACGAAATACAGTGGAGTAATTCTGGATCAACACTAAATCTGGAATCCCGATACAATTTATATTAAAAATAATTCAGTAATCCATGAAGGAATTCGTCTCTCTAACCAACTGTGAGATAAGATAACAATAAGACGAATGCTTATTTACATAGAAATTTTGTGATTCATTCTTACACATTCATGCACTGTCTGAGTATATGATGCGAAAGCCCATATGAGTAAGTAGATGTCTTTTTAAAGGCAATTAAGTTTGACGGTAATTACGCCTATAGGCCACACTAAATTATTTTTATTAGTATTATAAACTAGTTAACTTATTGCCAAACTAGTATTGGATACTGTGTAATTAACTAAGCATTTTTTTAAACATTAAAAATTCAGTGGCTTTTATATATTGCATACCATATATTTATATATATAATCTGACCTAGAATTAAACAGAAGAAATATTTATATGCAGGTAAATAATGATTTTTAAATTTAAAAAGAATAATACACACAAACCATTTTTCTGGGGCGGAGGATAGGAACAGCATAAAAAAAAAATATCTTAAAACTTCGTAAAAGTAGCTATAAAATATATTGTTTGCAACACATTTATAAAACAATATGCGGTGAATAGGAACAGCATAAAAAAATGTCCCACATAAAAATATGTAAATCAAATAATTAAATCATAATATTCGTGGTAATGTGATGATCAGGTAGGCCATCTGGAGGATTTTAATGTGCACATTATTTTGACAGCCATCTGTTTTTTTTTTGAATTACATTTTTAATTAATGAATTTAATGGAATTTTTTATATACCGCACAAAAAAAGTTTGACTGTATTTCATTTTTTCCAGGTCAGTTATTCAATCTTATATGTACATAATCTCTTCGCTCTAGAAAACTAAAAATTAGATGCCTCAATATTTTTACTTTCAGTAACCTAAAAATCTGATGCGCATACAATGGTTACTTTTGCTTTTATCATAATTTACGAATGCAGATGGAATTTTGTTTCCCATTTTTGTGAAAAAAGTTTGACTGGTAAGTAGATAAATTTGTTTTTGCTGAGGCGTAGATTAAAATATTACTTACATCATATTTAACCAATATTCTTGTCGGCTTTAACGTACCCAAGATATCTTGTGGAATTTGACATGACGCATGAAAAAAATAGTATTTTTCATCTGATGAATTATGTATTAAGTCGAAACATGTAACTAATATGGATATTTTGAAATTCCTCTTACTATCCATCATATAACTATGATTAAAGCACAGCAAATGTAAACTTTTTATTTTTTACAATTAGTTCATTTTAGTTTATTATAGAATGACCCACAATTATCTCCATGCATTGTTTTTCATAAAAATTCTCAAAATAAATGTATTTATTATTTTCAAGACTTTTAACAATAAATTTGAAAATATCTTTTGAATAGCAGCCTTGACATATACTCACGAATTTTAAGAATATTCTACTAGAATTCAGAGCTTATTCCCACAGTTTCAGCCGTAATATTTTCTTTTTAGGTTTCTTTACTTTATTGGATTATTAAAAATTAATTTCGTCTTTCAAATAACACTGGAGGAAAAGAAAAACCCTGCCCTCCCTTTTAGATCTCGCTTTTTGACTAGTATCAATTCATTCTAATTCAGAAACATTTTTATGGGAAAGTACTACAAAAATTGAACACAATAAATATGTCTTGACGAGATAATAAGAATATAATGTTCAGCACCGAAAACTTTAATAATAAAACTTATACTTTAAACATACGAAATTATGGAATGCCTTTGAAAACACATTTGCACTTATTGACAGGAGACAAATACAAGTAACCTTATACACAAAAATAAAATTGTAGACAATAATTACATCTATGGGATTTTTTTTTTTTTTTTTTTTTGTAATTTAATTTGATAGAGTATTTAAAATTAACACAAAATATTTGGAACCAGTTCATTTCTAGAAATTTTCAATGAAATTTCTAAACAATTTGTTTTTATATAAAATAAAAAGTCATTCTTTTTTTATTGAATAATAAACATTTTTTATTATATCATGCAATGATTTTTAAACTGATCAAAAGGTGTAAAAATTGATTTTTTTAACATATTTACAAAAGTAGAGATAACTGAAATAAAATACAAAATCAAGAACAGTTAGTTTATTATAAACAAGCTAAATTTGAGTAAAACAAGCAAAGGCAGACAAATTTAAAAATTTTAATAATACATATATACATCTAATAACTTCAAAATTACATTACATCAACAGCCATTAAAACTATAAATACACACGACAATCAATGCACAATGAAATTAAAAGACAGAACCAATTTTCTAAATATTTTGAAAACTGAGTATATATATACAAAGAATAAAAAGGTGGAGAGTTATACATACAAACATTTTTTGGAATATATTTTATAAACATAAATTTCAATATAACAATTTTGGCATTGAATTGATAGCTTAGAAACATGTTATTTAGTTAAAACTTGCATAAATACAATGTCAATATCCCAAATTATTTATTTATTAATTTGTATTATCAATGAGGGTAATTTATAGCCTACCAACACATAATTAGTATATATAGCTGCATAAAAAAAGTTGCATAAAACTGAAGTAATTGATTTGAATCAAACTTTTATAAAATCGGTTCTTGAAACAAAATAAGGAAATCAGTATAAATAATCTTGCATAATAAATTAGGCTGTTTATGGCTTTTCAAATATATATAGTTTTTTAAACTGACATAGTTAATTACAAATCATATTTGAGCTATATAATATTGAAGAGAATTACCTATGACAAAAGAAGAAAATATTAAATACCAGTGATATAACAATTGCAAAATCACTAATTAAAATAAAAGCAACTTGTATAAAAAAAATACATAACTCCCTTAAATAAAGTTATATGCGAATAAGATTATATATAGATATATTCAATTAACACACTAGTCAGTATATTTTTTTTTTTTTTCTGAAATCACTATAATCATTAAATGATGAAAAATAATATATTCAAAGCTAAGCAAATTAAGCATTTTAAGTTAAAACCAAAGAGAGAATTTTAATGCATTAAAGTAATATAATTGTACAAATATGCACAATAAAAAATGTTTTTAATTAAAAATAATAATTTTTTGTTTCAAATGTGACAAGTGGTTGAAAGCATAAATTATACATATATAAATATATGATTATTTTTAAAAACAATACATACATATTTATATGCATGCATGTATGTATGTATAAAGATGAGCTTCTCCAACATGTTTTTTAATCAAATTTAATGTTAATATTGGCTTTTAAATTTAATGCAGCAGACTTTTTAAAATAAAAACAATAGTTTGAATAATTATCTTTGGATAAATTTCAATTGTCTTAAAAAGCATCAGAAAAAGTCATTTATTAGAATTTAATGGATTTTTTTTTTTTTTTTTTTTTTTTTTTGACTAAATGGAAACTTGATGCAATCAGTTTAATAATTTTAATGGCAAATAAAAAAGTATATCATTGTATTCAATGTTTTTTTTTTTTTAATATGCATGTAATAAATTTTCAAAAACACAGTTTTAAAATTTCACAGATGAATATCTTATTAAAAATATCATTAAAAAGGAGTATAAAAATTGCATTTATGCTAATTTGAATGATCAAGTAATGTGTAGGATAAATAAAACAAAATTTTGGCAGATATGATTTTCATAGATTTTAAAAGGCATACAAAATTACAAATATTTCAAGGAAAAATTTCATCTATAAAATTTTCAAGCCATTTAAAAAATTTAGAACAATAAATTTATAATAAACATGTGTCCAGAATATACAAAACAAAAGTTGTAAAATAAAAAAAGAAATTTATGTAATGAAAGCAGACAGATATTACATTCTATGCAAACTTTTCATGCATACACCCAAACATTAATACATCCATTCTTCTATAGCCAAATTATCAAGTATACAAAAAAATAAATATTTAGAGTAGTTAAAAAATGCATGGCACATAATCAAATGCGATAACATATACTTCCTTTTTTGCACATATTTTTTTTTTTTTTTTTTTTTAACATTTTATACAAATATACAAACATATGATAAGAAACAGAAAATTTAATGTTCACAAAATGAGTAATTCTGAAACTAAAAACAAATATAAAAACAATAACAGTTTTTTACATTTATAAGTTTATTAAATAAATAGAAAATAAAACATAAAATTACTTTGAGCAATAACACTTAATGATTTCACATGATGGATAGAAAACCTTAAATATAAATGTAAAAGCTTAAATTTTGAAAAAGTACATTTTACTTTACAAAAATTGGCTGTCAAGATTAAGTTTAATTAGCATTTTTTAAATATCAATATATTATTTAATGAGAATTTCACAACTCAAGGGAAATAACTATTTCATTACTTTAAAAATTGTTAAGTTTTTAAACTTCAATAAAAATCACTTTTTACTTATTATAATTGTAGCATGTTCAGCAAGTTTTTCTTTTTTGAAAAACTTCTTATTTTACACTAAAAAAACCAGACAAAAATTTTATTGCATAAAATTTCAAATAATCTATTCAAGTTTTATGTCAACTTGATTAAAACTGATATACTGTGCACATATTGATATGTTTTACAGCAGTAATTCTTATTGAACAAGCTATTTTACACATTTAATAAAGAACTTAAAGAAAAAAATTATTTATTCAGATAGATAAATATCTAGTACGAGTTGAGCAACAGCTAGACCATTTGCATAGCATATTTAATAATAAATATCATCTAGATCAATAAAACTTTCAAAAATAGAAAAAAGTACAATATAGATATACATTAGCATGTTTATGAAAATGAGGCAGATTTCACAAAATAAATACTACAATGAGTCTTTTGACTATCATGTAAGAATACCTAGATAAATTTAAAAAAACTTGTCAAAACACCATAACTATGTCTCAATAAACAAAAAAAGAAAGAAAAGAAAGAGCAACGTATTTCAAGTTTTTATTGTTAACTAAGCATTTAAAATGCTTTCAAAAACACCAACATAATTTCCTGTTGTTCCTCCACATTAAAAATTATTACACAGACATTATGTTTTTCATAATAATGACAATGTACAAGGGGAAAATATTGATAATAGTACTGGGTGACAAGACTAGTCTTAATATACATAAAGGAGAAGGAGAGAAACAGATGTTTCTGGAAAAAAAAAAAAATGCTTTTGGATGAATTTAAATATTTTAAATTTATTTTTAAAAAATAAAGACTATAAATGTTATGATTTCTTAAAATTAACAAAACAGCCTTCTTGAATTTGGAGACTAACATTTAAATTAAAAGAATCAATAATTGCAAACAAATATTTAAAGACAAAAATCTATTTTTTTAAAAATGTATAATCATAAAACTCTTTTCTCATACTCTTAAGTTAGTGAAACCTTTAATTAGTAATTATTTTCTTTTAATAATGCAAAAATTTAAATGCAATAAAAAAAAATAAATGCAAATACCAGAATTTTATAGTATACAAATATTAGTAATTTTATCTACATGTTACATTAAAAATAACATACAGAATATTTTAACACAACAAATTAGATAGTTTTGCAATGAATTCAACAAATATTAGTTGATGTGTAAAGATAAAAGAATTTAGATCGTATGCTTATAGATATCATATTAATTTTAAAGACTATGACCATACGCCTTCATGTGTGGATAGAGGTCTTTGTATTCTAGTTAAAATCATTTAAATAGTTTTGACAAGATAACCATTATTCATTAAAACTCTTACTGTATACAAACCATATATAAACTGTAGGTTGGTATGAAAGAACATTACTATATAGAATAAATAATTTTCGCTTTCAAAAGTTGACAAATTAACGAAAAGATTTTTAGAGGCCTTTACAAATAGTATATACATTTGAAACTTTGCAGTTAATTGTTGCAAATAAAAACAAATGAAAATGTACATTATAGTTTTTTTTTTCTTTCCCCAAACACCTACAATAAATTTAACACCACAAAATCTTCGAAAAAGTTTTACTTACAACATTCATATATATATTTTTTAATTTATATAGCTAAAAACTGTTTCTAACATAATTATTCACTTTTGAGCTTTAATGAAATAAAGAAGATGATTTATCTTAAATAGTAATAAAATATATCAATTATAAATATCAAATAATATGTACAGAGTATTTCTGAACACAATGACTACCCTAGCTTTATAGCCAGTTATTCAAAATATTTATTGGCAGCACATTCTATAATTTCTCCCATTTCATAATAGAATTATATTGCCACTCTGAACAAAAAATTCGTTACGAAAAAATTAAAATCAGGCAAAAATACTTTGATTATTCATCCTTTTGATCTAACAGCAGTTGTGTTGCAAGTCACCCACTCCTTTGAAATATTAGTACAGAAAAAAAATTAATGCAACTGCTGTCAAACTGAAAACAATAAATCCAAAAGTATTTTGCATGTCTAGGATTAATCCAATAATAATGGTTTAAAAAGATTTCACTAAGATTCATATAAAATAATATTTCATCATTTTCTGTTTCAATAATACTTCATTTTTTGTTTAAAAAAATATATTTACAACAAACACATGCTATTAATTTATAAGTACCTTAGATTTTAGGGAACAGTTAGAGATTATAGGGATAAATCTTATTGGCACTTCAAAATACTTACTTCACATATTATTCATGCTTAACTTTAAAATTACATGAATATGAAAATGTATTATTTATAATTTCAAATACCGAAAATGTGGCAAAAATACCTAAATAACAAAAAAAAAGAAAAGAATAAATGCACCAAATATATACATCCCCCACTAGAAATGTAAGAACTAAATGTTGTAAATGAACTACTCAGTCCACTTACATTGAGCAATAAAAGAAACAAAAGCCACTCTGATTTTAGTAAATGAATCAATCATCTGCTAAGATGTATTACTAAGAATTTTTTATAGTCATTTTTTATAGTTTTTCACCATAGGCCTTAGAAAATTTGACATTTTGATTTTAAATGCAAATGCTGTTATAAAGCATTCATTTATAACAAATAACAAAATTTTAAATATTTTAGTTTATGAAACACATCAAAATTTAGTTTAAAATTACAAATAAATGAAAAAAACATTTTAAAATTTTCAGTCAACAAATATTAATAAAGGATACCACTTGACTGTTACATTTTTAACACACCATTTGAATTCTGGTTAAACTCTAAAAAACAGTAAAATTCACAATAAAATTAAAAAATTATTTTTTGTGAAACTGCTGCTTTATTAACTTGAATTAATGTTTCAGATACTTTAAATGAAATAGAAATAACATGATAGGTATTAAAATGCAAAATTCTATAGCATAAATGAAAATGGATATTTCACAGATTTCTTTTGTGAGATGTAGCAAGCATAATTACCAAGAAATCTTAGAAGTTCCTTTTGAATGAATAAAACTAAATTCTTTCTTTTTCATACATCTGAAATATTTTAAAAGCTAGTTAGGTGCTAAACAAACAAAAAAAAATTTTTATAAATCAATCAATTATTTACTGTATCATTATTTAATTCTGATATCAATGAACATAATTTAATTTAAAATTCAATTGAGAACATTTTACAATTATTAAAATCTGTTAAATAACAACAGCTTTTAAAAAAAATGAAATTCTTCTACAATAGGATTAATGTAATTTATTTAGAAGTAATATATTATAAAATAGTTTTAAATTTAAATTTTACTTCATGAATAGACTTAAATATACATTTAAGATAGTTTTCCTCAAAATATTTGTTTGCATAGGTATAATAGGTATACACCAACAAAAACTAACTAGTATAAACGATTTACACCAATGTAAATGAATTAATATGCACACACATTAATAAATTATTTACTCAATCTACTGAAATAGTTTGGTCATTTTTTCTCTTCAAGAAGTAGGCATCACTTCATGATTGAAAGAAATGCAGTGAGAATGAAGAAAAGCAAGTCTACATTTTTGAAAGCACACATACACTACACAACCATAACTCCTATTTTGCCACTAGATTCCTCTAGTTAATGCATGCATACCTGTGCCAAATACAACATGAAGTGCAGCCAAAATGTAATTAATTAATCATTTTATACATTTTAGTAAACACATATTATAATTTATATAATTTTGAAATTTCTCATAAATTTCCTTTTCTTTAAATTTTCTAAAATGATTTATCTCAATTTAGAAAATATTACAAACCATAGATTACATTAATACATCTTTTATCAATAGGCTCACATAAATTCTCTAAAAACGAGATCTTGTTACAAAGATTAGTAACTACATTGAGAAGAGATATATATTTACAGAAATAACAATTCTAGTAGGAAAAAAAAAAAGATATTATAGATTTCAAATCACAATATGTTTAATAAGAATTAAAAGAATACTGTTAAACTTGATAGAGCAAATTTTTAAAACTCAGGTATATTTTTTATCTTGGGTTTTGATGCTATTCTTCATTGATTTCAATATTTAAAAACAAGCTCTGTTACCAAGCCTTTCATGATTAATCCGAATAGTAAAGTGTACAATATTGCAAATGTAAATAAACATGCAAGTTTACTGTTTGCTTAAAATAGAAAAAAATATTAAATGCAAAAACCTAAAAAAAAATTTTTTTATTAATTTATTACAGCACTTTTAAAATGAATATTTTAAGAAGTTTATTTTGCCATGTTTTCAAAATATTTCATTACCAATGATATGTTTTCATGTTAAATAATAAATGTTTTTAAAAGTTCATGATTAAAAAATGGTAAAAAATTTGGGGGTAAAATAAGATGTTCTTTAAAAAGTAATTTCAATTATCTATCAATTTGCTCAAAAGGTAAATAAATTGAATATTTACAATTAATTTCTGTAATTTGCAATAACATAGACAATAATATGTATTTACATAAAATATGTTTTATACCATACTATATTATAAGTTACCAATAGGTTAATAATTAAAAACATCACTAATGTACTGTTAAAAAGTAAAATAACAGGGGAAAAAAATATTCCAAGTCAATTATTTTAAATAATTTTAATTTGCAGTTAAATTAACGAGATTATAAATTTTTTATCATTCATAAAATATTTAATTACTGTAATTTCCTGCCTATAATCTGCAGTGCCATTTAAAGTACAGGTGTAACTTTTAGCCTCCAAAAAATAACAGATCTCATAAAATTTACATTAACCCATAATCCATGTGTGATTCATGCCACTTCTTTGACATGCAATATATCAATAAAGTTCTGTTTTTAGATCAACGCCATAAAACTATAAAATGTTTTCAACTAGAAAGATCTTTGCTTGATTCAGCTTTTTGATGCTGCAATTATATTAAAAAAAAAATTACATTCCCAGTTTAAAAAAAAGTAAACTAGAAAAAAAAGAAATATATTTAAGAACTATGATGAAAACAAACAAAAATTGCATTTTCCCAATGATTTTCTACAAAGATAAAATTTTTTTTTCTTAATTGATCATAATCATGGTTAATTATTACTTTGGCCTGCTGCAATGCCTGTATTTTGGCATAACTTCCCACCAGACTATTTTAATCCAATAGCATAAACCAATGTGACACTCACAAAAGTCTGGCTCCCATCCACTGTCCCCAATTGCTATATTATTTATAAAAACAATTTTATTTTTTTCTCCCGCACAAAATTCTAGGTTTCCCTTCCCCCTTGCAAAAAGCATTTTTTGTGGTTGTGGTTTTAACATAACATCTAAAAAATGATGACAGATTGTACATAATGGCCTAAAATGCACACCCTGAAATTTTAAGGTTTCTTAGCACATAATTTGCAGATTATAGGCTGAACCTTAACTTCAAACTTGTAAACCAGCATGTTCTCTACACATTATATACTGAAAGAGATTAAATATTAGCAAAACCCATGGGGCATTACTGTATTTTACATAGAACTGCATATCCTATGTTTACAGTAGGGAATCTTGCAATCAAGATATATAAAAATTATTTTTTGCTACAAGATCCTATAATGCAAGACCTAATTTATAAATGCTTACATCTACAGAACAAATTTTTAAAGCCCATAATAGACAAAAATTGCCCACATTAACATATTAATACTTAGAAAACATTTACTTTGGAATACAAATCATTGAAAGATTTGCAAAACTTTTTTAAGACATACAACACACATTACATATACATTTTTAAGCAAATTTTGCAACATCAAGATTTTTTTACACAATAAAGACATCACAGCAACATTTGTTGACAAAAACTTCATATCATTGTAGAGTATAGATAGATCAACATTCATAATGAAAATGGCACAATCATTTCACACATTGGAATTTTGTTAATCTAATACTTCTTCATATGATCTATAGCACAAAACACATGTTATTATTGAATGCATGAGAATAATGATGCCCAGAAATGAAGACTGGCAAAATTAAAAGTCACTAATGAAAGAGTCTTTGTATTTCAGACAGCATAGTTCAATTGTACTTGCTAAAGTGTAATATAAATGAAATGCATAAGTTGTCAATTTAGTTTTCACAAGTATTAGTACTTGTCAGTCATTAAAATGGAGGGGGAGGGGGACAGATCCAGCTGTACACAACAAACACATTTATACATCATGCTACAGGAACTCCAACAGCAGGACAGATATGAAAGACACCATCAAAACATGAATGTCATTTGTAAATTATGTGATGACCCCAAAAAAACATACATCTAAACTGATCACATTCAGGAATGACTTTTGGCATTTGTTTGCTCAAGTTTGACCCTTCAGCTAGCAGGGAAGACAATTCTTGGCCCATAGAATTTGCACACCCTGCACTGGAAGAACCAGTAACAGGCAGTAATAATACGGATGAATTAGGTTCTTCGGATAATGACAAATGAGCAGTATGGCTATTAGATGTTTTAACTTTAGAGGGCATTTTCCTGAAAAAAAAAAAAAAAAAGAAAATTAATAATTAATAAAAAATATAATTTAAAAATAAAAAAGAATTTTACATTGAAAAAATATCAACAATAAACAGACAGAAAAAAAATATGATCAAAATTATAGATATTTATGTAACATTTAGATAATATTTAGCACTTCAAATGGAAAATTTTAAGTTGGAATTGTTTTGCAATGGACAATTCAAAATTTCAATAAGAAAAAGAATAAGAAGCCTATCATTTATATAATATCAGACAATCAATTAACATTTAGTACAACTGAATTCATGAAAAATTAAATAACTTTTAGAATAACAATTTAAAATTTCTCAAGAATAATTTCATCCTAAGATAAAAAAAAATAATTTAAATCTTTAACGCATATCATGTAAAACTTTTATTATTTTACTTAAATTAGCATCCCACACTTATTTATAGTTAATATTTTAACTCCATCTGTCTCAAACATTATCAGTATTTAATTATTTTTAAATATAAAAATCCTTTTAAAATATTAAACACTAAAATTAATCACCAACATTAAAATATATAATACTACAATAAAAGCCACAGAAATAATACGGAAAAATTTTACCCCATTTGTATCACCTAGTGAAAATAACAATCTGATTCAAATAGGTATGATTTTAAACTTAATTAAGGACAATCTGTTAAAATATTATTTAATATCAGTAATGCCACTGCTAAAATATATCTTCTTGCTTATTATATGAATAAAGAAAGTGATTTCTTGTCAGTTGATTCCTTTTAACTCTCAGAAATTTAATTATAAATGTAAGATTATAATTTAGAAATGAAGATTTTATTATTTAGAGTATTTTTATTTAGAAGTGCAAACACATTATTTAAAATATGAACTAATTAAATGCTTTTTTTTTTTTTTAGATTGAACTTATAAGAAAATGGAAAAATGTAGTGATTCTGATTTAATAAACTAAATAAATTCAATAGATATGTTAATTTTAATTTTTGCTAATACATCTTTCACTCGTCTCCTTTAATATGAAACATTACAACATGCATTTCAATAGCATAGGTTTTATTTTATAAATGAACTGATAACTAAATGACAAAGTTTTAAAACCTTAAATTATTTGCTATTAAACTAAAAAAAAAAATGTAATTCACTACTCATATGCAATGCTATCACAGCATCATTTGTAAAAAATAAGCCCAATTTCTTTCCAAAAATGAAACAAAAACTACAAAATTATAAAATAAAACTATAATTAAAATTAAAAATTACACAGAACAATCATTTAAATTTTATTTACATGTTGAAAACAAAGGCTCCATGGAATAATGGTGAATTTTAAAAAATATATAATATTTTAAATTTAATAAAAGGGCTTTTGAATTTAGCAAAAAAATTAAACAAAAAGCATCTTTCCTATGAATTTGGAAATAACACGCAAGTTAGCTTACATAGGTTAGTGGGTCATCTTGATTGGACATGGGCCTTCTTTCCAATTGGATAAATTTTCAACAACAAAAATTCCTAGAAAAAATATAACACTTAAGGATAAAAGACGAAAACCTAAATGTTGATCTTTCCATTTCAAGAGAAATTAATTCCCACAGAGCCTTATTTTTTCATGTTATTAACTGAGCTAATTAAAATATAATTAATAAACATTCATTTCATAGCATTATTCAAACCAATTTGGAGAAAAAATTAATAAATGAATATGGATCAAATTAAAAGTTTAAACAAATATTTAACCCAACACAATAAAACTTGCTTTATATACATAGAAAAATAAAATGTTTTATCCATACATTATATATTAAAATTCTAAAAATTCAGTACTTTATTTTAAAACTGTATGTTTTGAAGCAATTAAAAAGTAAAAAAAAAAAATGTGTTTTTTTTAATTTATGTTAAGATGATATATATTATCTTTTTTGCTTAAGCAAAAAGATATTTGTATCTGAAAGCAAATATAGTATTTACATTACAAATCTGTAAAAGCACACTATATATTGTAAATATATATATATCCCACTTTTTATAATATCCATGCAATTATCAAGAAATGAATACTAAAAAACAAAATCCATCAATTTAAACTACAGGTCCATAATTATGAATCTTATTATTATTATTTCGTAGCATGAAAAAATATGTCAATTTTTTTTTCCGTTAAAAATCTAGTTTTATCAAAAGAATTTCAGAATTTTAAAATCTCTCGACCATAATTCATTATTAGTAAATTCATAGAGATAATGAAAATAATATTTAATTTCTAGAGAACCTATCGATCTATTAATTATATCTATCTATCAATTTTTAGAGAACCAACCAATCTAGCTTTATATTACTTTGAATCAAATCGTAACATTTTTTTTGAAATTCAGAGAAAAGCAAAAAAATCATAAATGGTATACATTTAGCACCAGCAATTCTTTTCTTTATATCAAAATTAATCACTAATTCAAAAGATTTGATTTGATAGCACATTAAAATATAAAAGATGAGTATTATAAAAAGCAAACAGTAACTAGGTTTTAAGTTTTCCATGATAAGAAAAAAAAAAAAAAAAAAAATGAATTATTAAAAATAATAATAATAACTGTTCAAAGTAAGCTTCTTGAAATGTGAAATATTAATACTAATAAAAATCAGGAAAGAAACTTATAATTAGAATTAAATAGTTTATATGTAAACAATATTAATATTCCACCTTTTCAAAAAGAACATTATAATCTAATTTTTATAAAAAAAACTAAAAAAATTCTTTATACATTATTTTAAAAGGAGATAGTGTTCAAAAGAGTAAAATTAGGGAAGTAGATATAAAAAATTAGGATAAATATACTTTATTACTTTATCTTTTAATCAAATGCAAAAATTACATTTTATCACAAATAAATTTTTTTTAAGCCATAGATAAGCTATAAATTTCTTGCCATAAGTATGTTTTTATAAAAATATTATAAAGGCATCCTAAAGGAACAAAAATTTTATTTTGAGAATTTTTGCATTTACTTGTAATTTGGTAAACTTTAAAAAGTGATTTAACAATCGGCTGTTCTATGAAGTACAATCTGTAAAATTTGTAGTAATTTTTGTAGTAAGTACTCTTCAAGATCATTATATACTTGACTATTACAAAAGTTTCATAAAACTGATTAAGTATATCAATATTTGATTTATTTAAAGCCACGAATCATTACCCAAATATAATGCATTAAAATAGCAAATTTTTGTTTTCATAAAAAAACTATTTCAAGTTCTATAACAACAACAAAAAAAGAGGGTTAAAGATTACTTTAGAAAAACTTAGAAACATTTATGTAACAGTACTTCAAATTGATACAGAGATACTATAAAATAATTCAAAAGAGCATACAATATCAGGGACAAAATGAGCAAACTATTTTTGCACAGACTCATGGTAACACAGGATATCAAGTAGTATAATGCATTTAATCTTGCATGCAAGTTATGATTTCACTTGCTGTGTGCTAATGATCCATGCCAATACGAGAACATACTTGTCCTCTATTACTATGGGTGTTCTTAGATAACCATTTTATAGAACTGTTTCTGTCATTGAAAACCAGTCAAGCTTCTGACAATCTGTACTATATTACAAATTCCTCTAGACATATTCCTTCCATCTTTAAACTTGCCAATAAATTAAGTTTAGGTATAGTATTCCACAATAACTTCCATCAAAAATACTGATGGTACAATATGTTTTCTTTTCACACATGCACAAGTCCAATCATAATAGTAATAATTTTTCATCAATTTTTTAATTATTTAATAATAGCACATCAATTTTATTTCAAATGCCATCACTTGAAACTGCTGAATAAATGCATACAGAAATATTTTATTTTATAATGAATGGGAGATTGTTTAATAAGCTGTATTAGCTCAAATGAAAAATATTGCACAAAAATTTTCCAACCTTTCCTAATGGTTTTGAAGATTTTAAAAAGAGTAAAGAAAATAATTTAAAAAGATCTTAAGTAATAATTAGACAAAAAGCTTTGATTAAAAATTCTAAAATGAATAGTTGACAAAAATTAAGTATAAAAATTTAGGATATTTTCTTCCAGAAATTTCTTCAATTTGCACCATGCAAATATAACATTAAATGCAGTATTAAATTTGGGGGTAATAAGTTCATGTTTATAATAAAACCTGGCAATTTTATAAGAAAAGAATTATAATTAATTAAAATGTTAGATACCAATCATTTACTCACCAGGTTCTAGTTTTTTACGAAAAGGGAAGCAGCCTGTAGGTTCAACGGGAGGTGGTTGATCAAGCATCAAGTCTGGACTTGAGTTCCATCAGGACCAAAAAGACATTTAATTCTGAGAAGCATTCTGTTTCAATCATCTGTAATAAAGAAAGAAAACATGTATACATCTTTTTTAAATTTAAAAAATAAATTAGTTTTTCAATAGTAAAAGGTGATTTATTGAATCATATTTAAATAATCTTATTTCTTTTTGTAATATATAAAGAAATGGAGAAAAAAATTTCTTCTAAAAAGAGTGTTGTTATTAACTGAAAATATATTTTCCCAAGTGAATCACTAGATTATCAATGATTCAAGATATCGATTTTTTTTTTATGCATAAATTTATGAATATCATCTTTTTAGAAATGCACTTAAGAAAAAGTAATTTCAAAACATTCATACATTTAAAACCATATTTGTTTTAACAATCCATTTTTAAAAATTTCTACAATCTTTTTATAATCATAAATAAATCTTTTAATTTAACTAATTAATCAGCATACTTATTGGGATTAAAAATTTCTAAATAAAAATAATATCTCTTTCAATATAAAATTTTAAGAAAAGAAACTAAATCAAGATGCACTTTTCAATTATTTTAGTCCAGCATGTTAAATTAGAAAATTTAAATTTCTGCAGATTTAAAAAAAAAAAAAAAAATTTAGCTGTAATTGTTGAATAAAAAAATATAATGCAAAACCATATCATGTTTCTTCATAGGTATCTTAACTAATATATTCTGTTATAATTTAGAATTATACTGTTGGTTGTATAGTATTCGTGTACAAAACACATAACACATTAAAGAATTAAAAAGTAGTTAAACTGGCTAAATGGGTTTATTCTGGTATTCTTCAAATATAAGCCTACCACACTCTTCACATAAACCCTAGAAATATTACCACATCCCTTTAAAAGTATCTATATCAATGGTGAATGGTTTAACTAAAGTATCTTACATCGAAAAAAAAATATTTTTTTGAATTTAAACTTCAAGAATGTTTAAGCACATTACAATTAGTCTTAACAAATAATTATTGCAGGCTGTATAATAAAAATTTAAATAAATGTCAATTAATTTATGAGGGCATAACATGCCAAGATAACATACAATTAATATTCTTAAATACAATACTACAAAATGTTAAAAAAAAAAAAAAAAAAAACTAAAGTTTGAAAAATTAATATTGTTTCAATAAAACTATGTTATAACCTCATTATATTTAAATTATATTGGTATTTAAATATTTACTCAAAAAAAAGTATATGAATTCTCAGATTAAAAATATAAATGTTAAACAAATTTGGGAAAAATAGAATGATTGATACTTGAAGAAAAAGGAATATAAAAGTTAATGCACATTGATGCTCACAAAATTATGGCTAATTAAGTTTAATTTTAAAAAAATTATTTTCTTTAAATAATGGGATGTAATAAAAAAAAAACTGACAGCAATTGACATACAAGAATGTGAGTGCAACAATATAAAAACAACTTCACATACCTCATTTTGCCAAGGAATAGAAATACTCCCCATGTTGAATTTGCTGTAAAATGAATCATTAAGCTTTTATCTAAATTTACTCCTTTTACAGTAGAAAATTGTTCGATATCCAAAACATCTTTAGCATATACAGCATGAGGCTGAAAAAAAAAACTCTACCATTATTACAAAAGAAATCTACAAGGTTAAAAAATTTTAAAGACTCAATAATGGTGTAAAATAAATTATTAAATAACTGTTTATTCCTGTTGGTTAAAAAAGTTTTTAAACTTAATGTGGACAAATTGAATTAATATTCAGATAAAGAAGGTAAAAATGCATGTGTTCAATCTATTCAGAATCTTAAAATCTAGAATAGCTAAATTAATTACATATGCTAATTTTTAAACATATAGCATTTGATGAATTGAGGTCTTTTTGCAGCATTAAAAATTTTTTAACATAATAACTAGTTCAATATTTTCTTAAACAATTTAACAAAAAAATTATTTCAAATGTGATATCACATTAGTTTACAAAATATGTTTTATTGTATAAAATTTCCAAGAATATAATTTTGAAATAAAAAGTTAAAAACACTATTCATATATGAATTTTCTGGTACTCTTAACTTTTTTTCTTTTATTATCCAAATTATAGTATCATTTCAAACAAAAATACCATTATTTTCTTTATTATTTTTAAACTTTCAATGAATTTTAAACACATCAAAACATGACATTATTCTGTTTCAAACATGATAACAAACCATAATTAATGTATATTTAAAATCAATAATACTCATTTCAACAACAATACTGCTTTATTTGCTTTTAAAAGGAAAGACATATTTCAAAAATTGATGTATGTCATGTTGTTACCATTAATTAAATATATACCAGTAATACAAATATATTCTGCTAAAAAGCACAGAACATGATAATATTTTATTATGTACTGAAGATTGAAAAGAGGGCCTGATGGCCAAATGACTAGCGATCTGGCGTTCGGTACCTCAGGTATCGGGTTCAAATCCCGGCTTTGCCCATGGGTGTTGTAAGTGGTTCGGAATCCACATTAAGGTCCCGGTCTAACATGATCGTGAGAGTTGCGGGGCATTGTTACTCCGTGGCTTACCATCAAGTTACACGTGCCCCTTGGGTAATGCAAAAGTGGAGTACATCTGTGCAGCGCTTTTAAGGCATCAAGACCAAAAACTGTCTAAGTGTTTGCCAGCTGCATTAGAAAGAAAAAAAGAAAAAAAAGATTGAAAAGAAGAACTTAAAGCAGCATATGTAGCCAACATGCGGAGTCAACGCTCATTTGATTTAGGCTAATGACACATAATTTAGTCAATACCGTCAAAAAATAGTGGCTGTTGCGATTAGTCTTGCATCAACTGGTAATGCTTGTCAAAAATAATTTCTATAGAATGTAAATGCTAGCTAGTTCTTTTAGAAGGCATTACCTTCACCTCAAAAAGGACAGTATTTATGTTGGAATTTATAAGCCTTTCAGCAAGATACTCATGTTTTGAAAGATTCCTTCTAAATTCTCAAAATTGTAGATGCCGGGGAGAGTTATACTTTATCCTTACTTGCTCTATAAATAACTTTAACTTCAATAAATAATTAATAGAAATGTGTCAATGTAGTCTAAGTCTGGTTGACATGAAGAGTTATTGCAACTAAGAGAAAGTGATGAAGTAAAAATATTGAATCGCTGATAGAACAAATATAGATGAAAAACATCTGCATAGTATTGAAACACCACATTAGAGCTATTATAAAGTCATCGGCAAATTAACTAGATCCCATAAGTTGTTTTCGACATATATGGGCTCTGAATTAAACTAAGGAAAAAAATATTATTTTAAACTTATTTTTAATTAACTAAACAGAACATAAACTGCAGATGTTAACAAACTTTACGTCAGGTAGAAGGGAGGCTGCAAAATACCAGCTTCAAGCCTTTTTCCAATTAATACTTTTAAAAAAAGGATGTGTTTTAACTTCCAGTGATCCATATCGCCCTGCATTGCTTCCTAATCTTTCTTTCACTGGTTTTTTAAGAGCTAGAAAAAAAGAGTTTACCATAATGTTATTAAAATCTATACCACAGAAGACAACAATAATAATAAATTAAACACATATTTTCTCAACCAGTAATGTATGTGTGTGTGTGTGTGTGTGTGTGTGTGTGTGTGTGTGTGTGTGTGTGTGTGTGTGTGTGTGTGTGTGTGTGTGTGTGTGTGTGTGTGTGTGTGTGTGTGTGTGTGTGTGTGTGTTTGTGTGTTTGTGTGTGTGTGTGTGTGTGTGTGTGTGTGTGTGTGTGTTATACTAGTTAAATTAATTAAGAATTCTGTGGAACATTCTGTATGTATTTTTAAGAAAGTGAAAAAAGCATTTCCATTTAAAAATGCATCGTAACATTTAATTAAATAATAATAACATAAATGAAAATCATTATTTAAAGTTCTATCATAAACATAATTAAACAAAAAAAATTAAATTTTATAAAGCAATAATAAATCATTTTCATTTAACCTCAATAAATTTCATTCCTATCCTAAATGCCTCTTTTTTTATGATTTCATGATAAAAAATATAAATTATATCATATATGTTACATTATTTACCAAACACTCATTTATTAAACGACATTTTAATGACATCCAGATATAAAATTACACTGACCACAGCTTTAGATGATAAATATTTTTTTTTATAAATATTTTTGTATTTTTTTTTTTAAATATTCAATTTCTTAATATATCCAACTTAGATATCTGCAACTGATTAAACAAAACTGCAGCAAATAATAATACTTTTAATATCCATCAACTATTTCTTGATGAAATATTTTTAAATAACATTCTCTATCCAAAAATTATATATTAAGATAAAAATAGAAAACTATATAAAATCGGGGGGGAAAGGGATTTATGTAAATGCACAATTGTGAAGCCCAATTTTAAAATGGAATGCAGAATAACATTTGAAGTATCAATAGGATATTAAATTCCTCTTTGTGACAATATTCATAAAAGAATAAGACTGAATAAAATAATAAAATCTCACAAAAATTTAGTTATTAAAAAATATATCAATAATTTAATGTTAATTTAAAACAAATTAAAGGTCTCAGACGTTTCTACCCAACAGTCACTGTTCCATTAAGTTAGGAAGGTCGGGAAACTAAGCATACTGTAATTTTGCTAAAACAAAAACTGAACAGAAAATTTTATATATAATTTTTTTTATCTAACCATTAGACATAATATGCATTGCAAATAAAGCAGACTTATAATGTCTGCCTACATTTACATTCATATTATGATGGGAAATTAAGTAGGTATTAAATTTTTAATTTTTTTAATTCAGTAATTATTATAAGTGCAGCATTTACATGTATGGAATTTTAAGTCTTATACTGTACAGTAAAATCAATTGCAAAATTTACAGGAGTACATATTTACAGGATTTTCAGTACTACATAACTATTATTAAACTCTGTCATAAGTGAAGCTTAGTAGACATATCTACAGACTGAATTTAACTGAAAAGCATTAAAAAAATTTTATTAAGTTTACGTTAATAAACTTGACAGAAAACTATGACAATTTTAGAAATTAAAAATCTTATTAATTATTATTTAAAGTTAAATGCTAATCTATGAGTGCTGTGATTGTTGAGGATTCCACTTTTCAAGAAAACTATGTAATTTTTAATACCCTAATTAAAAATAAGAATAGTAAAAAATGCTATAAAATATAGAAAAATTAAAATACAATGTTGAATATGTATAAAAGCTTCTGTTTGTAGCTACATTTCCATTTCACTTTTTTGGAAATATAAACAATACTTTTCCATACACATCCTAACTGAAAAAGTCTTGTAGCAACTAACAATATTGTAAATAAATATACAAACTTATTTTATTAAAATGCATTACTACATTAATATAATACATTTGAATGTACAAAATTTTTTTAACGTTTAATTTTAAAGATAGTTCATTGAGATCTCTTTGAGGGAGGGGGGTGAAAATTACAAATTATGTATGTGGGTTATGATATTGCAAATTAAATTATACGCAGAAAATTACAATATTAAAAAACATATTGATTACTAAATAAGTGCACATAGTGAAAATGTGTTTCATTTAATAGAAAAGAAAATTAATAGATTTTTTTAGAGGATAATTTTTCTAACTGTATACCTACCATATACTGAACCCCATTGTGGCAGGGTCAAACTGCCTTTCTAAAAGCAAGCCAGCCATACTCATTCAAGGCCTGTCAAGAACTCTGCTGCATTCATAGCACTCGTTGGCCATAATTAGGAAACATTATATGCACATAAACAATACATTTAAGCTAATTTTTATGATATGAAAAAGAAATACTCATTATTTATCAAGTTTTACAGTATTATATATTTTGACAAACTAAAAGATTTTACCTCTTGGCACAGAGATTTTGCTTCTTCGTTAAATTTTGTTGAATATCTTTCTTTATCCTCTTTCACTCGACGTTCAACTTCTTCTCTCTTTACTTTTTCTTTTAGTGCTCTAAACGGAGCCTTAATAATGAAAAAATTGTTTAACAAAAAAGATGATCATAAAAAAAAAAAAAAAAACCAGCATAAAATAAAAAATTTAAAATATATACAGCTTTTACCTGCCCTTCAATCATTTCATAAAAGGAAACAACCAGACTAAACCAATCAGGACTGAATGTGTATTTCTCATTGTCTATAACTTCAGGAGCTAAATTAAAAAATAAGCACATAGAAAAATTACTAAAATTAATCTAATAATTTAGTTTTAAACTTTTTCACCTCCATGTAAAATTCCTTATCACAAAAGCTACTTATAAAATCTGTCATTTTGTACAATATGAATTATCTTGGTTGGGAGATCTGCATGTTTAATAAGGTTTTATCTACATCGTTTTATAGTATATAATAACAATATCAAGTATATAAAAAACAATCATAAAACGAAAATATTCTTACCCATATATAACCAACAGTACCAACGCGCCCTCTCACCATTTCTTCTTCAGAAATTTCAGTGGCCAATCCTAAGTCTGATATCCTCACATGACCTTAAAAGTAAATTAATATAGTCTGTAGGAAAATTTGTGTAACTAATTTTATGCATTTGAATGCAAATTTGCTTATTTAAATAAATTAAAAGTTTTTTTTTTTTTTTTTTTTTAGTGTACTTTTAAGATTTATATTTCTATAGTACAATTACTAAAATAAAAATTGCCTTAAAATAAATCGAAAGTTAGAATCACTAAAAATTTCAATTTATTACATGAGAATATATGATTCAGATTATACTTATTTCTTCACAAAAAGTCAAAAGTACAAACTTTCTGTCCTATCCTCCCTCTCTTTCTTTTATTACTATCAACTATCAATAAGTTACACAAGAACTGAGCAATATGCCTTATTCATGTTTCTGAATTGCATTCAGTGATTTTGAATTAGTTTCATCAGAAAAATTCATTATAATTACTGTCCTATTACAATAAAGATTTTTCTGTATTAAAGTCATAAAATAACTCAGACAAAAATTCTAAGTCTGCTGCACTTTTTTTGGGTAAAGCCTTGAACATCGAGAAATAAAATATAATTTTCTGTTTATAACCTACTGACATAACATTACTGGCCTTTTTGGCCTGAGAAAAAAAAAAAGGACCACTATAAATCACAGTAGTATATAATCCATAGATCCATTGCATTTAATCTATGACTAATTATTTATATTATTTGTCATACATGTCTCATTTAAGTTCTATTTTATATCCATCACATAAAACGGGCAAAATTTGTACTTAACTTAAGTTAAACTTAAATTTTAAAGAGCATTTGTGATGTCATAATATATTATTATTTAAGATAGTGGAAACCAGAAAAACGATATAAACATATGAAAACTACAATAATAGCAAAGACTATACTTTTCTAAAGATTTGTAATCTACAGGGTGGGGGATCTTAATTATAGAAATCGTAAAATCATGGTCAAAATTTGTTAATTTAGTTATAATTAAGTTTTAACTCATATATGTGATGTGATCACAGATATTTTCATTCATTATTAGCCCAAGATATCACAGATATTTTTCATTCATTATTAAAAGTTAAGATGTTTTTTAAGAGGAATTTTATAGAGATTTTACAGAACACTTTTATGACTCATCCAGGGGAGGGGGAACTACACAGAACCAAGAAAAACCTTTTAAAGCATGTTTTTGTAGTAGTTTAATAATAAAAAAGTGTAAGAAATTGAAAGCTACAAAATTTGGCAATTTTAATGCAAAAGTAATCAATTTATGCATTGCCTTTTCAAAAGAATTTCATCTACCTTAGTAAAATTTATAACATTTTATATCAAGTAAAATGAATACATATGACTAATTTTATATAAAATAATACCTTACCATGGTCATCAAAAGAATATTTTCTGGCTTTAAATCCCTGAAAGTATAAATGTACAAAACACATTACATATAGACAGTATAAAACACTACACATTATATACAGCAATGAACTAGATTAATGATTAAAAAAATTATCAAAATAAATTAATAAATTTATGCCATTACTTGCTGAAATAAAATTCAATGTAAAATGTGTATAATACACATGAAAAAGACTAGAGCTACTTAAAGAATCGTTCAATTTTTAAGAAAATTTAAATAGGCATAAGAAGCATATTCAGATACAAATTAAATATAAAATTATGAATGCCAAGCAATAGCATAAAATTTTTTAAGGTTTAAATTGCTTGAAACATATAAAAGGTATGAGCAAAATGACATATGAGGAAACACTATAAAAAAATTATCAACTAACTACATACTACTGTAAATTGATAAAGAAAGATCAAATAAAAATATGCAAAAAACGATAATTATGCTAGTATTTCTAAGGAAATGTTTTAAAAAAATGATAATAAACCTGTATACAATTCCTTGAGCATGTAAATGTTCCAAGCCTTGAGTAACCTCTGCTGCATAGAACTTTTGCCCTGGGTAATTCAAAACCTGGTTCACCACCCATATTATAAATGTGAAATTTCAGATCTCCACCATTCATTATAGTCAATACCAAACATAGAGCATCTTTTTGTTTCGTATGCATATGCAAGACTTACCTGTAATACAAATTTTTCTCAATCAGTTTTAATAAATTAGAATTCTTTATAAAAAATAACTTTTGACAATTTATTACTAAATTAATCATAAAATTAAGAATAATACTTACAACAAATCTGGAATTTATCTTTTTGAAGTATATTTTTCTCTATGAGTACCATTGATTCTCCCTTTCTCTTTTAATTCTTTTCTTTTCTAGTTTTTTACAAGCATACATCTTTCAGTAGCTCTAACTTGACAAGCACAAACTTCTCCAAATCCTCCTTTTCCAAGAACACGATACATTCGAAAAGTTTTTGCTGTTACAGGTTGACTGAAATTGAAAACACTTTATTTATAACTTACACAAAAAATATAATATGTCAGCCACATGCAGTTTCATACAAGAAAATACACAGTAAACTATGAAAAATCCAAATACAACTTAAAAATGTATATATTAAAAAAAAAAAACCTCAAAATCTAAAAATTGCAGGAATTGGGAAATAGAGATTAACCCATGAAGTAAGATATAAGCTCATAATCATAATGATCTTGGAGAAAACTATGTATTCAAAAGTTGAAAACCAAAGTTCTAAAAGGGATCTTATTAAAAGGAAAGAGTAAGGAATTGGTATCTGTACTTTAATAAAATGAAATAAATTAATAAAAGTTGGATTTTTTTATAATTTTCATCTATTTCAGAAATTTTAAAAAGAAATTCTTAGAAATGGTCAATTAACCATTTCAAGAAATTCTTAGAAATGGTTAAATTTTTTTAAATTTTTTTTTCAATGTAATGCAAAGTTTAGTCCACTAAAAATCAAGTTAGAAGTAAACTAATGAAGAACTTATGCTTATTTCCACATATATATATAAATATTTGTGCTGATATACATAACAGTAAGAAATTTTCACATATGCTATGAATAAAAATTCCTTTTATTATGATTTAAAATAATTTGAATAAAATATCAGTATCTATTTTGTGAGATTTGTAGGTTTGTTACAGAATATAAATTCTATTCCTTAAAGGTCCTTCTTTTGCATAACTAATTACTGCCCAAATTAATCAGCTGAAGACTTAACAAATAATCAGTTTTTAAATAAAAAATATCTGGGCTTTATCTTCACTTCTGAAATCAACATGTAAAAATTTTAAAAATGCCAAACGAAACTAAGCGTCCTTAAATATATCTCTGGTCAGAATAGGAGCCCAGCATCTATGTAAAAGAATCTCTTTCTAGACTTACTCTTGAATGTGGTTTTCTATTTTATCATTGCACTTCTATGACCAACCTTGAGTAAATGAGAGAACTACAACTAACAGAGAGTTGGCTCAAATTTATATCTGTCTGAGAAACAGTTTTCAATATTAGATTTATAGCTGTGGGCAATGCATAAGTAAACTTATTCATTAGCATAATAAAATAATAAGAATATAAATTCAAAACTTGGAAGAACATTTTTAAAGCCTCTTATTAATACTGCATGCTTTGTTTAGATTTTACTTGTGTACTGTATTTCTGCATGATACTAACAAAGACCTAATATTCTGACTCAAGGGTAAGTAGCTGGTTGCAATTTACTTTTGTAATTCAAAAATGTAGAATGCACTTTTAAAACACTGTAGATACTTGAGTAGACAATTATTATAAAAATCCTACTGATTAGCAGCGTCTTTGTTATGACTTCTAATATTTATAGTGGAATCAAAAAAGGAAGTCCTATTTCTGTTCTCTACAGCATTTGCAAAGATAGGACCAAATTTCTAATTTACTTAATAAAAATAAAAGCATGCATTAATTCTAATTAAGTCTTGCAATAGAGCAATTAAAACAGAATTTCAGAATTAGAGATGAAATTTTTATTAAGTTAGAATGTTCTCTATTTCACAACTCAATTATTTTGTGGTGTTTGTTTCAAAGGCAGTGAACAGCTGACAAAAAGTTTTGCTGAACCTTTAATTTCTAACTTTTCTATACATTTTCTATGAAATATGTCTTAACAAAAATTCTTAGATTGTTCTTTCTATTTGCTATTGAGATATCTCTTTTATAGATAATGAAGGATATATGAGTGCTATTTTTAGCATTTTTAGAATATTCACACAACCATACATCCCATTTGCCTGATAGTGATTGGAAAATTTTGATGCTTTACAAAAGCCATGACAACTGGGCTTTCCTGAACACATTTTTAACTATGTAGAGTTGTCCTGTAGTAACTCTCATTCAAGTCTCTTTGATCTCAGTACAGTGAATGCACTCATAAAAAATGATGTGGAGGCAGTTGTCACTGAAGTATTAGTAACAATAACAATACATAAAAAATATATATATAATTTCAATATTAACCTTCCTTCAAAATGTTAAACATATATTTATGTACAATAGATGCATGCTTACATATTTTGTATTAATACAGAATATTAGTATGAAACAGAGAAATATAATTTAATAAAATAATATTTAAAATCATTTTGATTCCTTTTAACATAATATTCACCTCTCCTAGCCATTTTCCACTGCAGGTACCTGTGAAAAAACATACTGTCCTCAAATTCTTTAAATGGTTCTCTTGATAGAAAGTCTTTTTCACTGATCTGTCAAAGAGAATTAATATCAGTAAGAAACATATTGATTAACTGTATCAGTAAAAAATACTTATGAGAGTTAATTTTAAAAGATTTTATCTGTGAATTTAAAAGTATTTTAAAAATAATATGACAATGAAAAATAAAATGACTTTATAATTTTCTACAATTATATCTTTTAAACAGACTATTTCATACCTGCCACATTCTGTAAATAAATCTCTACTAGCTGTATGTAAATTTGAACAACATCTCTCAATCAAATCTTCATTGACAACATCAACAAACTCACTTGACTAAAATAAAATAAAATGAAATAAATTTTTATTTGATTATTACAAAAACTGTAATGCAGTAATAAATATATTATGAACTCACATCTTTGCTTAGAAATTTAGTAAAACACTTCTTGAGCTACATCTGCACGATCCTCATCCAATTGTACTTCATATACGTCCTAATAAAAACAAAAAAAGTATTAAACCCCTATTAAGCAGATAGGAATAGTTTTCATATAATATACAAAATAACAGATGCTGGCAAATAGTCAATACTCAAAATATTTAAAACTTACCACTATATCTAGAAAATTAACACATTTACTATAATCTGGTTTTGTCTCACAAAATTGCCTAAAAAGCTGGTGTCAATAGGTTGTTGTTCCACAACATATGAATATCTGCAATCTGTGAAAAATAAACATTATTTGCATCATTAAGTAAGCTGTTTAAAAATAAGAACATTCTTACTAGTTAATTATAAACAGCATAAAAATTAAAACCATACCCAGCAACTTTAACAAACACTTTAATATATTTGTGGTAGAAACCAAAATATTTATAAAAAAAAGAAAAAGCAGTGATCTAAGAGATTTTGTATATAATATGGTACTACGTTCAAAACCTGAAATATAATGGCTACTTGAAAGTTAAAAACTTTGTAATAAAGAATGGTGCAGAGAGAAAAAAAGCATTTTTAGTGGGCTGATTAATACTATAAGTTATTGGTAAATGGTTGCTTACAGAATGGAAATATACTATAATAAATCAAAGGCTATATTGATAATAAAAAAAAAATAAGCAAGTTGGAAGTGTAGTCAATGCTTCTTTTCTTGGCGCAAACAGCCCCATGGTGGACTAAAACTGTCTGCCTACTGGCAGATTTCAAGATGGATGTTTTCTTTTTATGTGGTAGGGCTGTCAGCCCTATGCTCTACATTTCATATTAGACCGGGATCTAAAGTGGATTTTGAACCACTACAAACATCCAAACCTGTGGCACTAAGTGCCAGAGCGCTAGTTATTCCACCATCAGTCCCCTATAGCCCCTAATATAATAGGCAAGAGAAACATACAATGTATATATTAAAAATCACTAGAGGATAGATTTTTTTTTCCTCTCTCTCCAATTTCTATCAAAAATAATTTCATTGTGGTAAAAAAAAAAAAATAAGAGAATACATAGAAATGGGCTTACTAAACACTACATTTGATATATATATTTTTTTAATTTTAAAAAGCTTTTGGTTTGGTTGCTATCTATAAATAGAACTTAATTTAAATAACTTCTAGAATCTAACTACGAATTTTGAATTCTCGAAGTTTTTAATAACTTTTCTTTAGTTACCCATATTTTAACTGGAATTTTTACAACTTGATGCAGGTTAAAAATAATTCTGGGTCAATCAAAATTAAATGTTTTAATTGCTTTATTTTAACAATAAAAAATTGACGCACTCTAATAAAAGGAGTAAAATACCTAATAATGAATAAATTACTTCATAACCTATTTTAATATCAACTTATTTGATAGCACTATTTTTCATAAGTCTATAAAATGGTTGAAAAAATATTTATAATTATTGCAGATAACTATTGCGATTTTTCTTTTTCATAAATTAAAACTGCATTTATCAAGTGTTTTGTGTGATCCAATTTTAAGTTATAAACTTAGCGCACAACATTTAAGCTAGAAATGTTACAGCTTAAATATCCAGATTTTCAAATACAAAAAATGTAATACTACACTTGTAAATTATAAAAAAAAAAAAATTCTACTTATCTCCTTTAGTGCTACTGAAAAATAATTTTTACTTGTTTTATCAAATCCTTTGATTCTACAAATATTTAAAAAAAAAAAAAAAAAATGATTCAAACATTCTATTTTGCTTTTAATAATTAAAAATAGTTACAACTTACCTTTCAAAATCTGATTTATCAATATTTAAATGTTTTTATTCAACAAACAATCATACTCTTAATAGTTCAAAACATGATTTTAAATATAAAATTTTATTTCATTGAATAATAATAACAAAAAAAATTCTCAAACATTAGCTAACCTATTTTTTTCTTAGATCGATGCTCAGAGAGATGTGAGGAAATTGCAGTATCTTCTTCCATTTCTTACTTTTGCCTTTGTTACTGTCAGCACCACCTAAAAGGAAAAAAAAATTTAATCAATAAAACAATCCTAATTAACCAATTTGATAAATAATAAATGAGTATTCAGCACTATAAATACACTTGTTATTTTTTAATAAAGATAATTCAAACAGTGAAATTACTTTTATAAATAAGAAGATCAGGACTTCTCAAGCATGGATCGCAAACTCTGTTAATTAAAAAAATTCTCTAAGCACAAGTACCATAAATTGATTTAAAACCAATTAGGCAATATTATACAAATAAAAACCAAATATTTCCCAAAAAGCAAAGATTTTTTTCAATCTTAATTATTAATTTCGTTTTTTAAAGAATCATTGGGTCGATCTGGTCTGAAATTTGCCAATTACCGATTTGGCAAGCAACACAGGTTTTAAGGTTTTCAACAACAACAACAAAAATTGAATAAATTTCAATTTGGGTTTAGGACAGAATTTTCAACATTCCATTAAATAATATTAAACATATTTTGTCCAGTATATTTATGCAGACTGTTTATAAAATCAGAAAATCGGTCAACTATGCAAGCCATTGAAGTTTACGCCTTGTATATTCGTTCTTTTTAAAAATCTTTTATAATACTAAACATATCCAACCAGTACATAAGTATGAATATATTTCTCTTTGTGTTCAATGCATATGTATTCAAAGGAATTATTTTCGAATAAATTTTCATTACAATTTATTATCAGAAAAATATTTTAATTCCTGTTTTTAGCTTATATACCTCTATATTCAAAGTCACTTGTATGTTACTCTACTAAAATATATATATATATATTTATATATGTGTATATAGAATAACTTGCGAATATTGAATAAGTTTTTTTTTTTTCAATCAAAATAATTAATTACTTTTTAGATTAAATGAATATTTACTTCGACACATTTGAATATTATGCTGGGGAGATGGGGAGAAATAATTTATTCTGAATACCTTTCTCAATATTTGACAATGATCCAATTAAATTATTCAAGTGCTTCATTCAGCATTATGTAAATAACACCATTTACAATTCCAAGATCAATGATCTTTAATAATCTCATTAACTAATTACAAAACACAACTGAGGATAAAAAAAAGTCTTTATTTATTTATTTTTTAATAAAACAAATCTTATGCATATAATTTTCTTTTGGAATAAGAAATAAAAATAATTCAAAGACGATTCGTTTTAGGATAGCGAATTCAGGATTTTGATACATTTATATATGTAAAATAATTATATTAAAAATTGAGAATGCAAAGAGTCAAAATTGTTTTGTCAATATTTTTCATTTCAGAATTCAGGTAAAAATCACAAAATTTGCTCAATATCAAAAAGATTGAAAAAAAAAACCCTAGTCATTGGTTTATTTTTAATAATGTGATATTGCAGCTGTATTTGCTCCATATGCACTGAACACTGAACTTAATCATCAAAGAACAGTGAAATATTTTTAACAAATAGTATACAAGAATAATTATGTAAACTTTACGCCTGTCTTTGAATTTGTGTCCTAATTCGAAATTTAGACAATCAACAATCTTGTACTTTCAAGTGTTCCAAAAGTTTTTAAACAAATTCAGGATACAAAAAGTTTCCTCGGAATTTTGGAACTGGTGCTTCTAAATGATCCAAGTCATTAAACTAGAACCAACATTATGGCTGAATGAAGACTATCACTTGTAATAACCCCATTGCAGAAACTTTTCCCCATTTAACTTCGTTAACACTTATTCAGGAAATGTACGTAATGAATTTAGGGCGGTTTGATACTGGGGATGATTTGTCACTCATCATTTTCGATATATGAAGTTATGGGTTCGACTGCTTTTGTTCTCTGTCTAAACGATCACAAATTATTTTAAATTAATAACACAATAAGTGCACTCAATCAATACTTGATTCTTTTAATTAAAAATTAGAGAAAATTATTTAAACATAAGGTATAGAAAAGCGAGAATGTAATGAGATGACTACATATAACGATGACATATGAGATGACTACATATACTACAAATAACTACATATCGGAATCTTTGCGAGTACAAGTTATTGGACACACGACACCAAGGAAATGACAATAAATATTACTACGAACTGCGATATTATGGAATATATATGTGTTCTTGCTTTTATGTTTACGAACATACACAAGTTTAAGTGATACTTTTATAAAAGCACTTAAATACTTTCCTGGAAAATAATACTATTAAACATTATAAACCTCCATTTTAACGATAAATTACATCCATTACACAAATCTGAAATGGTCTCTTTATTTATAAAGCGTTTGATTTTCGGTGTTCATGTAAGAGAAAAAGATTAAACGAAATAATAATGTGCACATCAAGTCCTCACATCATGATTGTATTCCACAAAATACGATGAATAGTAATTTAAAGAAATCATACACCTACTAGTTATTTAAAAATAATTTTAAATAACAATGCATATCTAGAGTCATGTTCTAAAAATTAAAAAAATATTAGTAGTAATTCATGGTTAAAAACTTTTACTAATTTAAAATGAATTTTTGCACCTTTAGTGCTTATTTAGAAATAAGTATAACAATAAATAAAGTTTTTCAAAAATTTTGTAAGTGTTTGAAGGAAATATAATAAAAGAATCTGTTTCCAAGTAAACAGATTAAAAAATTCTTTTAATATTGATATGCAAAATTGATCTTTTTTTCCCTCCTTTAACAATAGATATTAAACAACTAAACCCACATCATAAGTTGACACTATTAAAATTGGTAGCTAAAACATTTAAATACTTCGCCAGATTCGATTATATCAGAAATTAAATTTGAGGCACATATACCTTTTTATTTATTTATTATTATTATTATTATTATTATTATTATTATTATTATTATTATAAATTATTTATTCATTCTTTCCACATATTTTACTCAAACCTTATGATTGAAATCGAATAATAAATTTTACATGCAATTTTTTATTTTTATTAAATTTATTAAAAACATACTTATAATAGGAAATTTTATTAATGGAAGTTTCTAAGAAATGAAATAATGAGTTGATCCTAATAACTACATATTGGAATCTTTGTAAGTAGATAATCAATTGCTGTTCGATATATGACACCAAGGAAGTAACGATAATAAATATATCAGCTCAATGAAGAAGTAACGATAATATGTATATCTGCTAATTGCTCTATTATGAAATATATATAGTTCTTGCTTACATGTTTACGAATATACGCAGTTTAAGTGATATTTTTTAATAAAAATACATAAATACTTTATTTAAAAGTAATACTATTCAACACAATAAAACTCCATTTTATAAATTACATACAAAGCACAAAGAATCACACATTACACACGCAAAAAAAAGACCGCACACAAATAATTTCATTAAAACGTCAGTGCCAATAATGAAATTAAAAAGTTAATTTATTTAAATATTATCCTATTTTTCCCTTTACATAATGTTTCCTTAACCTTTCTCAAAAATTTTATTTGCAATTTAGTCACAGAGAATTAAAAAAAAAAAAAAAAAAAAGTCGCATTTGGAAATTCAAGTTTTTTTTTTTTTTTTTAATTTTTTTTTTTTTTCAGAAATTTATTAAGAGTTGTATTTTTATTAGGTGAAAGGATAGATAAAGTGTCCCAACACTAACAACTAAATTTAAAAATATTTCTAACAAATGAATAAAGAAAACAAGTTAGTTGTAATAACTATATTTAAAAAAAAAAAATAATAAAATAGAATTGAATAACAATGAATCAAAATTTAATCTTTGCTATTTTATTGTTCGCATAGAATACAACCATGCTATTGAATACCAAAATCATGAAGAAAAAGAATTCTAACCTTCCGAATTCAGCTACCTTAATTTGCTACCTTCCAATTGTTATATTCGGTGGTCAAAGAAAACGACCTGGTCTAATCTACAGTAGCATATAATCCGTGAGCGAATTGTATCGGGACAATAGTTATGTCCGGAGTAGAGATCTCAAATCAACATACTATTTTCAAATTTAAAGAGCTTTTATGATGTCAAAATTGTAGTTAAAAAATACAGCGAAATATAGAAGATATATGCATAAAAGCAACTTGATGTAAAACAAAGTATGTGCGAGCGTGCGTAAACGGAAGAATCAGTTAGGAAAAACTATTGGAAAACTTTACATTTATTGAAGACCTTGATTATTATCTCAATAAATTACTCGGTTAAAAAATTACATCTATAATCTTTTTCTCTTTTTTTTTTTTTTTTTTTTTTAAAAACCGTTATTATGCTGTGCCTTTTTAGAAATTAATTTGTACTAATACTTCTGAGGAATATAATAAAAAAATCTTAAGATTGTTCCAGCGGCTTTTAATCAATGCAGATGCTATACTGTATAATCCACGGATTACAAGCAGAAAATTGCAGTAAATAAAATATTCTTCTAAGTAATAGTCCAGCTACTAATTGTTTTTTTTTTTTTAAAAAGTGCATTTTATAACACAAAAAATAATGTTAAAAGCTTTTTAAAAATAAATGACAAAAAAAACTGGTAATTTTGAAATAAAATGAATAAGCAAGTAAACAGTAATATTAATTCACTTTTATTAAACAACTAACAAGAGTCAGACATTAAAAGATTCTTATGCACAAAAAAAATTACTTTTTATCAGTAATTACTCATTTTACAAATGAAAATAATTAAAGAAAAGTTCAAATTGAAAAATAAACAATGATACGGTGATTGCACATTCATTTCCTTCATTGAAACTAACATTACAATGAGTATGGCATTAAAATAAGAAGCTTTAAAAGCATCGTTTCTTTTCATTTCATGAAAGAAAACATGCTATAATCACGTATTTCTTTCATCAAACTAATGGTAATAATTTATGTCTTTAAATAATAAGAAATGCCCTATAACTTTTTTTTTTTTTTTAAATCGTACTCACAATTTTAAAGTAAATCAAGATGGACAAAATTAAAGCTGATGAGATTCCTAAATATATTTTATAAGTACGATATTAAATTGCTTAAAAACGATTCCTAGTTTAAGAAATTAACTACAATGTGTAACTAATATTAACTAATTTCAGCCATTTCTTTTGTGATAATGATCCACGAATTGGTCGTAAAAACGTTATGGGGTACATAATAAATGCGTCAAATAAGCTTTTTCAATAACTTTTATCAAATAAAGTTTCGATTTGGGGTACGCGGGCCATTAATGAAAGCATAACCATTATAAAATAAACTTTTTTTCATTATTATTATTCTTTATCAAACTGCCAATAAGTTCATGTCTAATCAAATAATTCTTAAACAGATCGATATGGTACAGGATCAATCAATTGATTATGGATTACAAAATAAAATTAAAGATAGGGCATGATTAACCTCAAAGGTTACAATTTATTTAAGGATTTATCGATGCCGCAAACAAATTCATAAGCAAAAGTTGAAACCGTAACGCACGAAATTTACCAGCTATCAATTTAAACAGTGACGATTTATAATAATTTGAAAATGTTTAAAATTTCATCAATTATATTCTTCTATGCTTGTTAAAAAATTGTTTCCCAAAAATTGTCAAGGACAATATATCAAATCAGCTATTTGTCGCAGCGCATAATCATTTAATTACACTTCCACCAAATTTTTTTTACAACTATCCTAAATTGTAAATTCCTTAGATGAATCAGGATCTTAAGATTCACTTTGCAAAATTTAATTTCATAACTTAAGAGTATGATTTGCGTCTCGTAAATGCAATAATAATAATAATGTTTGAATAACAGTTAGACTAGCACTTAAGTTATTCCTTTGTCTTATAATTCTATTAAATGACTCGAAAATAGATTTCTCACGGAGGCTCATAATCTTTTAAAGGATTTCTATTCTGTACAAAACGTCTGGCGTGCAGAAGAAACGTGCAAGGAAATTATTTGCGTTTGCCTGATGACGAATGTGGCAAAGTAATTTTTTTAATGGATGTAAAAACAATAGAACTAAAATGGAAATACTCGCAGAGAAAAGTTTACTATTATAATCCTTTTTCTTCCCTTCATTGCATTACATAAACACACGTTTAATTCATAGCTTCTTGAGAGAACAAATACAAAAATCTCATTTTCACTTAGAAATACAACTGTCTTTGCTTTCACCAGAAGAATCTTTTGAAGCAATTTTTCTTCTGAATTAATTTTTTTACTGCATTATTTAATAATTATTCAATTATTTTATAAATAAATGTATAAATAATTTTAAAAATAATGTATAATTATTATGTATAAATAAGCTCAGTGAAAGAAATTTAAAACCAGAATTTAATTTGAAGTGACCAAGGACACGAAAAACCCCGCTCCCCAAAACAATGCCCATATATGTTATGGTAAAAAATTTCTCAGGGAACCATATTTAATGCAAACTCGCTTTTAATAAGTATTTATGGTCTCGTGGTTTTTCATTTGCATTCAGAAATAAGTTTAGAACTAACGACTTGATCCCATAATCGCAAAATCTGGACCAATAACTGTTGCACACAAAAAGTTATTCGTCCTTATCAAATGGAATCTGCATAAAAAAGCTCAGTGAAAGAAATTTAAAACCAAAATCTGAAGTGATCAAGGACACGAAAACAACAAACAATGCCCATATATTTTATGGTAAAAATTTCTTGATGAACCATATCTCGCTTTCAATAAGCATTTTATAATTGATCTCTTGATCTTTCATTTGTGTTCAGTAATATTTTGAACTAATGACTTGATGTCACCATAATCTGGTCCAATAACTGTTGCACACAAAATTGACTCGTCCATTATCGCATGGGAGCAAATGAAATAAAAGACTTCATAATTTACGTGAAAAAGAAAAGTATCGAGATTCTATTGGGAAGGAAAAAGATTACTATCAGCAAATCCTCAGTAAACTGGCTGTAGATGGAATTAGGTTTCATTCGTATTTCCGCCAGGGATAAACAAAATATAATATTTACAGGGGGCAAAGACATTTCTTCTCGAAAGCAAAGAAGTATTTTCTTTCGCTCGGCAAATTTGCTTTGAAGGTTTCTCTAATATACTACGAAAGGATACAAAAATAAAAAATAAAAATAAAATAAAAAAAAATAACTGCAGAAGCAAAACGCCACCCCTCTTTCAGTCGGCTGGAACACCGAATTTCCGGCTCACACTTGACGTGCAGGCTGTGCGGAAGGAAATTCTATTGTCGCCGGAAAAAGGTTTTTCTGGGTCGAATTTTGAATTCATCCACACACGCACACTTACACACAAGATGAAATAGAAATTATATATATATATATATATATATATATATATATACTACGGGCAGATGCACGAAAACCATATAACGCTCCCGGAGAATTTAAAGGGGAGCACATGAAAATAAATACGGGTATCCTCCCGGGTAAACCGGAGGGGGCATTTTCTTCTTTAGGTTTGGGGAAACGACAAAATAAAAAGTACTAAAGTTTATAAAGTAGAAAAATATGCATGAAAATACTGAGTTTTTGGCTGATGGAAAAGATTTTTATGCACACATAGACAAATACACATTGCATAAAGTTGGGGAGAAATATAAAAAATTGTTCTCAATATGTTGAGCATGGTAATATGGAGAAAAAGTCGTTTAAAAAAGAATTTGAAATCAGCCAAGAATAAAATAGATTTTTTTTCCAAAATAGAACTCTATGAAAAAAATTTAAATATATTTTATCAGTAAGTTTCTAGACATCGCTCTAATAAACCAAATTAATTGTGTTTAAATTCACCTATAATACTTTATATATAATTTCTAAAGAAATAATATCACTGATGTTTTTATTTCCGAATATCACCAGTTTTAACACACAGTTTGTTACAAATTACCAATTACTACAATTTTTTTTTCTTTGTTAAATAACTACAAAAGAAAATCCAAGAGACAGACAGAAAAATATGAAAATTGATAAAAAACGTCTTGAATGCAACAATTGTGCATGAACATACAAGTCCTTGTTACAGTATCAATAATTTTTAGATTATTGAACAGAAATGAATTTTGTTTGAGCTCCTAGTTTTGAATGTTCAAAGCCAGCAGTATCTCTATGAAAGTTAATACTTGAAAAACTATTGCCTTACTCTGCACAGTGCCAATCATAAAAGTAATGAAGTAGTTCAAGAGTATTAGTAAATTATTTAATCTTTCAGTAAAACTAATACAATTGTTTGACACCCTTTTGATTATTGCACTCATTCCATCAGATCAAATTTTAACATATTATCCAAATATGTTAAATACTAAACTGTAAAATATGCAAAAATGAAGAGTAATAGTAACAGCTACGCTGATCAGAAAACTCAACATGAGCAATTTCCATTTGCTTATGAATAATATTTAATGGTAAAAGAATTATAGGTCATGTTTTGGGATACCTAATCTTGGAAACCTGATCAGTTTCTACCAGTCAGTTTTATATGCATTACTTTATATATATAAATATTTATTTATTTATTTATACACTGAAAAATATTCCAGAAATAGTAAGGGAAATAAATAATGATTAAAGTCAAAAGATTTAATATGGATTTTTAAACTAAAAATGCAAATGCAAATTTCTGAAATTTAATCACTAAGAAACAGTATGATAACAAAATACTTATATATTAATATTATACAAACAAAGGCAAAATTGATGGTAAAAATTATTCCAAACTTATAGCGAGCTCAATGTAAATAAATTAAAAGTCAGTTGTTTCGATAATAAATTGGAGATTAAGTCAGCAAAATTGAAGCATCGCCATTCATTAGCACAACTCATGTATGAGTATATTGCATTGTAATGGCTACAAAGTCGTTAATGTGGTAATCGAGCGCAAAAATTAAGTGCCGAAAAGCTATAACCATTAAGCTACACAAGAAACAAAACCAAACTTTTTAAAAAGGGAAATCAAAACAGTATAGAAAATTTATTTTGTTTCTCCAGAAAACTTCATTAAAGCATTTAACATCGAAATCATTCGGTTAAAATAATTGTTGAACTTAAATGTATTAAAATGTACAATAATTTTTAATTATTGTAATCTAATAATATATCATAATATATCCAAATTTATTTTTAAAATTATTATTATTACACATTTATGACAGCTAGTAATCTCAACTTTTTTCTTTCAGTTAAAAACATCTTTTAAAAATGACAGCACATAGTATTACGAAAGCCAAAGTTGAAAGTACTTTGAAACAGTGGTAGAATCCATCACAGAACATTTTAATTAATCATGACGTGACGGTGCCCCTCCTTTAGAAAGAGTGACGTCAAACTAACAGTAAAAAAGTAATACGTTTATTGCTTCCAATTAAGTGGACTTGTTTGATAGGGGATGTTCTAGTTGAAGTGATTGCTTCGTGCAGGAGTACCCCCCTCCCTCTTTTTCCTCCTCTCCAATTATATGAATTTAAGAATATACTGTAAATATAGACTCAAAGCAAATAAACATAGTATTAAATGAAGACGTACATTGTTTAATTTGAAATTTGGCATTCATTAATAAGAAACAAAATATTCTTATAAATATAATTAATTACAATTTGAGTAAAAAAAAAAAGTTAAAGAATCTAAAAACATTCATATAAGAAGTCATTAATATAGTAAGTATAATAATATAATAAGTCATTGTATAAGCAAAGAATTAAATTATATAAAATAGAGACGTTTCATTTAAACATTTATCAGTTTTTACTTTTGTAATTAATTTAAGAAAATTAGTTTCCTTTTGATATGTAATTATAATAGTGAGCAATTTTTTTTAAATTACTTAAATTCTGTATTCGAATAATTTATTTAATTTATTGCTTATGTTATCATTTCACAATAGTATTATAAGAAATCCTCTCTCTAACACACAATGCATAAAAACTGTCAAGACTATTCTTTAAACAAACGAATTCTCAGTAAAATTTACTTATTACGAAGCGTATTAATTTGTTTTTAGTTCAATAAGTACCAAACTCTCAATGAAAAGTTATCTTGAAATACATATTTTACATTTAAAAACTCCAAAATCTATTTAAATTGCTTTTCTTTTTTTTTATCCAATTAGAAAAGTTTTAAAAGCTTATATTAAACAAAATTTGAGACTATATTTAGTCATACATCTATTTAATTTCGGGGAAAGGAAGCCATTAACGTAGTAATTATGCTCGAAAAATCTACTTATTTTCTGAGTACCAAATGCGTATTTGCTGAAGACAATTTGCGCGTGCCTAGATTATATATTTAATAAAATCCTAATTTTCAATAAGTGGACATTGTACCGTGAGTAAAAAGAAAACAGGGTAATTATTTTAAGCTTCGTTATTTAATCTAAAACCAGAATAGGGCTTCATGCTAGTAAAATGAAATAAAATGCTCAAATCAATACATATCTTTTGAAATTATGAGGAAATAGAGATAACAACATAGATAACACAGCATGAAATAAATTTGTTAAATCTTCATATAATTAATACTTTTATACTAAAAAAGCAAAATTTCCATTATTTTTACATATTATTAATTAGTGTGAGAATGATTTAGAAATAGATTATTGAAATTCCTTATGGTACCAAAGCCAGTAAAATCAGATCGTTGATTTATCATGTTCGATAGCATTCATAATTTATACATATTTATAAATAGAGGAATATCTATTGAAATTCTCTTATAAGCATTCACTGTAAATGTTTATAAGAGAATCATTAAATAATTGAAATCAATTTTTGGATAACTGTAGGAGAAAATCAAACGCAATAATACGAATCTCTTTCCCACCAAATACGAAAATTATTCAAGCTGCGAAAAACATTCTAATGACTAGTTCTAATGCGTGAAAATTAATTTTGAGAAAATCCACTGGAACATCATCCTTCCAGAGTCAAGCAACGACTTAAATCTTATCAGAAAATATTCATCATTCCAAAGACTAGGGAATTGCTCACCGGAGGGCAAATTACATTTTTGGAGGTTCACTTTTATCTGAACGGGGAAAGACATTCCATCCAGGCTTCTTAAATAATTGGATTCTATTCTGGCAGATCCACACCGTGCGAAATCAAAGGCTAGAGGGTGCTTAATTGATTTCGAAGATACCAAGTTGAGAATTCCATTTCTGACGGACCCGTACAGCGTGAAATGAAAAGCTGAGTATTTGATAATTTCGAGTTCACGCACACTGAAAACCTTAAATCTGACAGATTCGTACACGGCGAAATCAGAGGTTAAGGCGAATGATTGCATTCCGCATTTGAAATCTTAAAATTAATAGCTCAAATACTCAACGGGCAATTACTGGACAATGCTAATGAAACAATTTCAAATGTATCACCAAGCAGATAGCTTCAAGGCTATAGCTAATAGCTACAGCATTAAGCAAAGAGTGAAAGGGATGTAATATATTTTCTGGAAAACCCACAAAATTCAAATCATTTATCTGAGTTATGACTCTCCAATGAATTTTGACTTTGGATGCAATAGATTGATTATTTATTTCTCGAAAGCAAAAAAGAAAATTGAAGTGAGAACATTTAACATTTTTCTGCGATGTAAATGATAATTATTTTTTTTTGAAAACTTAATATTTCGTGTTAAAGTTGCCGATGTATCCCAGCTTCTTAAAAATGGACATGTTTTTATTCACAACTTGGCGAAACTTTCTTCTTCCCACTACATAATTTAATATAGTGTAACTACTACATAAATTATGTATTGGGAAAGAGCAAAAAACAACTTCTCTTAAAACTACTTATAAAACGGCAAAAACTACTTCTTTTTCATAAAAAAGCTATAGAAAATATTAATCTTGCTTATGAACGATCAAAGGAATGCTTGAGTCATATGTTATGTACATATGTTATAGTCATTAGTTTTAGTTATATGTTATGTACAATATTTATGTCTAATGTTTTTTCTTTTATCTCCTGCAATCACTGAAATGTGTTATTAATTTTATCATAACTTAATTTTTGCTTTATTTTTAAACACTTTTTAGACTTTTTTTTTTTTTATCTTTAGCTATTTCTGCCAACTTTATTAATCCGAACTTTCTGAACTTAGCTCACTAATATCAACCCCGCTTTAAAAATTATTTTATAAAATGATTACTTCCATATTTAGTTAACAGCAATCCATTTTGAGACTTACCAGTGTTTGCATATCACAGTCCCGTTAGCACAAAATAAATTCCAGAAAATCATGTTACAAAATGTCACTTTTTGTAGTTTACATGAATAAAACGCCAATCTTATCGTCACATTAATTTTCTTTTCTTAAATACAAAGTTATTTAAAACAGTAACTTTATTGTGAGGCGGGCATTTTTTACAGCATACTAGCACGAATTCAAGTCAAATGAAAGAAGCGAGGACAGCATAAAAAAAAAGACCACCCAAGTTGGCGGTCTTTAATAAACAACACGGGGTTAAGTAATGCATTGCAGTATTATCACACGACATTATTTATTCTCATAGTGGTTTATGACATTTAAACACGATTAAAAACATTGCTTTTTTATCTAAATACGAAAAAAACTCACCAAGTATAAAAAGAAAGAAGAAAATCTAAATATAGAACGACAGAATCAAAATACTTTCCACATAAAATATTCTGAAACTATAATTGATATTCAGAACTGTAAAAAATCGATTCAAAGTTTCTGACAAACGGAAACTGAATGGAATTTATTTTACAGAATGAACACAGCAACGACGTTGACATTTCTTGTTTACAGGAAAAAAGCTTTTAAGAAGAACTCCACAACCAGACTTTTTCAAAGCGTTTCTTGACAGCTAAGAAAAGCATTCTCGGTAAAATAAATCACTGTTTAAGATTTTACAGTTCACGACCATAGGGTAAGAATTCAAATGCTGCGCCAAGTTTAGGCTAATGGAAAAAAAAATTGAATTTCAGTTCGTCTCCACTAGGGAAAACCCAATCTAATAATATGATTTGTTCTCATACATTTATACATAACAACAAAAGCTTTCAACAGGCATTACTAAATTTATCACAGCAATAAAGAGTATGTTCAATAAGTATCTCGACTGTGGTCTCATAAAATTCCAAATGGTTTAAAAGATTTAAATACGAGATTTATTCTTCGACCTGTACTGTGCGTTTTTCACGAATTTCGGTAAACAGATATTGTGCCTTCACTCTAGAAGCTAAGATGTAGCTGAATTCTAATTAAATTCAAGTAATTTCTTTAAAAAAAAATAAAAAAAATACTTTTAATTCTGTATAAGGATAAGAAGTAACCTTTCTGAAAAAATACATTGTCAATTTCTTAATTTATCGTATTGTCGCAATTAGTATTAAGCGACCTGGTGGCCAAATGACTAGGCTTTCACAGGCTTCAGATTCAAATCCTGACAGTGGCATGGATGTTTGTTAGTGGTTCGGAATCCACGTTAAACTGTAGGTCCCGGTCTAATTAGTCTAGAGTATGCAAAAAAATGATCGTTGAGCGACAAACCAATTAGTGTTAAATTAGGGATTTTAATGAGAATAAATTAAACGAAATGCGAGATTAGTTGTAAAAAAAAAAGTTAAACAAATCATTTGATTTTTAAAAAATACAGAATTTTTTTCTATCATAATAATAATTGAAAAGCAAAGTGCAGGGAAAGTCTAACTAAATGCAAATGATTCACACTAAAAAAAAAAAAAAATTTTGTTACAGAAGAATTGGACACATTTCATTCTGTGAAAGACAACTTTTTATTTCCAAAAAATATTCCTTAAAATAACAAAAAGAAATTTTTTAACGACTGTACAATATTTTTTACCTGTCATTAACACAATTTTCTACTTACGTAGAGGTCGTTTACACTGTCAAAAAAGGGAGGGGAAAAGAGAACACAACTTGCTAAATATATTCCTTACAATTTGACAGCGGAGAAAGTTAGACAGTTCTTCACAATTTGACAGCCTTCGAAGTTACTATACATTGCAAAACTATATTTTTTTATGAAAATATGTTTTTACTAAATTAAAATCTATGGGAAGACTGTTTTTTTTTTTTCCCACCTGGATTGTGAATATTGATCAAAATAGCGCGAAAGAAATTAAAGCTACATTCAAAAAGTTGTACATTTTAATGTTATAGATGTTTTAATAAAAATTTGTGTGTTTCTTGACAGATTCAAATCATTTTATTTTTGTTTGTATTAATCCAATTTATTTCCACAAATTTCAATTAGAATTAGATATATTTAGTTAAATTTCGTTAGGCATGTATTAGGGAATTTATGAATGTCATGCAAGTTAATATATTTTAACTACATATTGTAAAATGAATGACAAGTTTAAGAATTAAAGGTATTCTACTTGCATCAAAGAAATAAATGTGTTATGCTTGTATCAAAGAAATAAATGTGTTATACTTGCATCAAAGAAATAAATGTGTTATACTTGCATCAAAGAAATAAATGTGTTATACTTGTTGCATTACTGCTACTTTCAGTCCATCTTAATAACTTCATTAGTCAGCAGCAGTCAATCAAAATGCATATATGAAATTAAAAGACAATATTCAACATTTGTTACATTATCAGCCCGACAATCAAGTATGAAAATTAAAGAGTAAAAGTCAACGATTTTCCATATCTTCTACATCTTTGTCAGTGGGCCCCTTGAACCGTTATCTCCCTTGAATGTTCAATTAGCGTAAATCCTGCCGGTCAACTCAAAAAAACGCACGTACATTGAAAGTTAGGATTAAGCTTCAGACATAACGTCCTTTTTCGTACCGCTGCAATTGTTTTGAGTGTGACCAGAATTTAGAAAAAGTACAATGACATCAATAAGACAGTTGAAATATTACAGTATTGTAAAAAATTGGAAAAGTATTACATTATAAAAAAAATTAATGTAATAAAAGTGAGCAAAAACTTGATCAACAAACATTAGAAATTCAATGTAGATAAACGAAGAAAATTTACACTGTAAATTATAAAATGATTCATTGTCTGGCAATTATTATTTCCATTAACAGCTTTTTAGAAGTCATGCCATACATCGTTATTTACAATAGAAATTCTTAATATAAATTACTTAATTGACAAAAATTGATAAAAAACATGCAATGTATTTATTTTAGTTTGACAAAAGTCTGAATAAAAACATGCAATGTATTTATTTTAGTCTGTATGTTTTTATTCAGATTTTTGTCAATGTATTTATTTTAGTTTGACAAAAATCTTCAATAAACAAGCCTATGCCATTTTAATACAAACAATTACAAAAACTTGCCCATGTTTTTGTTTCATACAAACCTAAGGTTGATTTTCTACTTAATATGTTTTCCAGAAATAAAATTAAAAAAAGCAGATTTTGAACGACTGTCTTATACTAAACGTGATACACGTTTTACATAACTCCATTATAGAGAAATTCCAATTACTAAAATATTCCAATTGGTCTCATTAACTACTTGACGTCAAATGACGTCTAAGAAACGTGCTGAGAATTACAGGAAAATTCGAATATTCATTAATGAAAAGGTATAGAATAAATATTCAATAGCATCAGAAGTTTAACATCTTGTGAAAAGATTAAACAACACAAAAAAATTTCTGAATAAAAAAAAACACTTCCAAAAATGGACACGACCATTCAATTACATTTTTGGTGAATAACCCCTATAATAAGCGGTTAATTTAAAACAAAAGGATATCATACTATTTTCAAGCATTATTTTTAAAAAACATAATTTTTTTTTTTTAATTTATTAATTTAAAAATAAAATATGAAATTAGAATAAATTTTAAAAATTATCAAATTCTTGTGTTTTATTTTGTAAACAGTTAAATAATTAAATAATAGCCATAGCTGTTAATCTTATAAACAATTAAATAATTAAATCATAGTCATAGCTGTTTATTTTATAAACAATTAAATAATTAAATCATAGCCATACTACTCAGGGTATGCTTAGCGTAATTAGAAAGGGATGCCGCACGCATCATTTTTGATGTGAAGAATGAGCTTGCTGTCCATCATATTAATTAAAAATTAAGAGGATTCATAAATGCTCTTAATAATTAATATTTTTCCATAGAGGAGAAATCGGTACACTTTTGTCCAAAAAGCATTATTTAGAATATACGAAACGACGATTTGGTAAGGAATTTCTAAGAATTAATATGTCTCGCTTGCCAGCTGCATTAGAAAGAAAATATTAAAAATTAAGAAAATTGTTCCTTCCAAACTTTCTCTAAATGTTGATAACACTATTTTTACTCACGTAGATCAGATGCTGACAGAAGAATAATTTCCAAAGGATATTGGAAGCATAACTCTACTTTGTATACGAGGTTCATATAGGAAGCAATGTTCAGTAGTTTGAGCTAAAGTGCACTAGCCGGTAAATGAACGTGATAGCGAAAGAGAAATGGGTAGACCTAATCGAAATTCAATGCTGTTACTGTATTACAAACTATTAGCTCCAACAAACAGTTGGATACCATTGCTCTGTAATATACTCTGCAACTAAACTAGGTTCCAATTTTTAGGATCAAATATTATATTATTTGTGTTTTAGGTTCAAATATTATATTATTTTCGTTTTTAGGTTCAAATACTATATTATTAATTTCGTTTTTAGATTCAAATATTATATTATTTTTCATTTTTAGGTTCAAATATTATATTATTTTCATTTTTAGGTTCAAATATTATATTATTTTCATTTTTAGGTTCAAATATTATATTATTTTCATTTTTAGGTTCAAATATTATATTATTTTCATTTTTAGGTTCAAATATTATATTATTTTCATTTTTAGGTTCAAATATTATATTATTTTCATTTTTAGGTTCAAATATTATATTATTTTCCTTTTTAGGTTCAAATATTATATTATTTTCATTTTTAGTTTCAAATATTATATTATTTTCATTTTTAGTTTCAAATATTATATTATTTCCGTTTTTAGTTTCAAAATATTATATTATTAATTTCGTTTTTTAGGTTCAAATATTATATTATTAATTTCGTTTTAGATTCAAATATTATATTATTTTCATTTTTAGGTTCAAATATTATATTATTATTTTCATTTTGGGTTCAAATATTATATTATAATTATTTTCGTTTTTAAGTGTTTTAAGCTCTCTATTTTTACATAACTCGAAGTATCATGTCTTATCAACTGGGTCTACTTTCAGGAATTGAAATAAGTCTACAAATGGTAATATTTATGAAAGATGTAATGTTCTGCAATTTATGACCTTTTAAAGCAACATGAACTGGCTGACTTTTTATTAGTAAAAACAAAATTTATCAATTTCCTAACGATTTAACTTTAAAAACTAAATTATCCTTATTAGTTTCACAGCTGCAATAATAAAACAATTTTTTTCCAATTCAAAAGTTCGATGAACTAAGAAATATTTTATGGCAGACATTTCCGAAAACTACTTCTGATACTATAAACATGATCAATCGGTATTATGATAACTTGTAGTGTTGTAACTTCGGCTAGTGCTATTTTCGTATGTAAATTGTAAAAAAATTAAAATAATATTAATAATGCAAGGCTTAGGAGTTTTTAAATATTTTTAAACTAGTAAATGCTTTAAAATAAGGAGGTAAGCTTATAATTAACCTTGTAACGTATATTTCTATTCCTTTAATAATATTTAAGTGGCAACAAAAATAATAATATGCTTAAAATAAATTTAGCAGTTTATTTTTTAGTAAATTTGGAAAATAATGTACCAGTAAAATAAATCGCAGAAAAATATATGGAAAAGCAACATTTTATATGCTTTATCGATAAAAAAATAATTCAAAGCAAATGAACATGAAGTTTCTGATTATGACTTTTTTTTTTCCAAAAAAATTGTTCGAACTTTTTAAAAACACTTATTATATGGACTACTTAATAACAACTTATCAGTAGCAAAAAAATTATCTTTAATGATTACATACAGATAACATTTTACACATATTATTATATCATAATTTGATTTAATTACTTCTACCAAAAAAAAAATTACTGAAAATTTTTGAAACACATTTGAATTTATTTTTTATTTCGGTCGGTCAAATGTAATTTTTAAAGAAGTAATTTTATCACAAATGATCTAGGAAAAAAAAAAAAATAACAATTCCCTTTCATAAAAAATAATACTTATAAAAACATAAATTGAAAAGGAATAATTTATTGATTCAATGCTTTACCCGTTAAGGTATATTTGCTTTATTTTACTTTTATTTTGAATTATCATTGACGATTATTATAATAAAAACGCTAGAGAAAATCCGGTTTTTTTTTTTTATCTGTGATGATAATATCTTAAAATGAATTTTTAATTTAAAATATATGAAAAAGTGAAGGTATAACATAATCAATATTCATTCACATTTTTTTCATATCTATTTTAAACTTCAAAAACAATTTTTATCTCAAAAACTTTCACACAACTGAAATCTTATATTTTAAAGCATGAAAGATTGCATTATTTGATTACAATACATTTTACTACAACTCTGTAAAAATTCAAACCTTGTTCACTAGATGTTATGCAACTAGAATATTCTCTACATCCAGAACAGTTATATATTTCTCAGAATAAAATATATAACTTGTAAATATTCAAATTATATCAACTTTAAAATATGATCCGAATATTCTTTTAAAATAAAAACACATTGACATTGTCAATTTATATAAGAAATAATATCCCCCCCCGCCACATAGAAACATTATTACCGGTAACATTTAACAATCAAAATGGTTAGATTAAAACAGATTCCAAGAACATTTACACTTTTGAAGTTACAATCAAGTAGGAATAATAACTGTTCAAAATATCAATGAAATAAAAACTATTCACATCTTTGTGAATCAAATTGGCGTCAAATAGTCCATTTAGAAAAAAGTTATTTTAAACTGCAAGTATTCAAATCTTAAATTAATTCTTAAAGAACCCATATCATTTTCATAATACATATTTTCCAAATTAATGAATAAACGTTGACTTAAAAATCGAAATTAATCAAATAGTTATTCAGTCTTTGAATAATCGAGTAATTTTATGCAGCTTAATCCTCAAATTATGTAGCCATATCTAGCAAAATATAATGAGGCAAATTTCTATTGATATACGAAAAGCTAATTTAGTATTCAAAAAAAAAGAAAAACTTTCCAATTTGCATTTAATCTCACCTACTCAGGTCACCAACCCGGCCCGAAATCAATCTAATTAGATATTAATATCAGGAAACTTCATTCTTCCGCCTGCTATTTAACATGACAAAATCATGTCATCCAAAGAGGCTGATCAATTTTAAAAAGGAATAAAGAATGTTTGGTTATTTTTTTCACTCACATACAAAACCTTAACTTGCATATCATGGAGATGATCTCGACTATACTTTTATGATTTACATATAATTAAGCATTATTTCCACCTTTGCTCTAAACATAATTTGAATTTATGTTAATAGATCCATTTCATCAATTAAAACTCAAAATTACAATCCTGCACTTGTTCAAGTGTGCCACCTAGCGAGAGAATTCTGCATTATCAATTGAAAAATGAAAAAATAAAGACTGAAAGAATTGCTAGAATTAAGAACAGTTATCAATTATTAAACCAAACGATTTTTATTGAGAATAAAAACATATTAAACGACGTCACCTAGCGAGAGAATTCTGCATTATCAATCTGAATAAAAATGATTTTGTTTAATAATTGATAAATGTTCTTATTTCTAACGATTATTTCAGTCTTTATTTTTCATTTTTCAATTGACAATGAAGACTAAAATAATTGTAAGAAATAAGGACAACTATCAACTATTAAACCAAACCATTTTTATTCAAAATGAAAACGTTTTAAACGAAATTATAACTTTTGTTACACTAGAAGATAAAATTAAGGCAATTTAAAAAAAAAAAAAAAAATGTAATTTTGTTAAACTACAAGATAAAATAAAATTAAGCCAATTTGGAAAGAAATTCCTAGTATTAAAACGGAAAACAAGAACACTAAAGGCAACCAATTTTGCATTTACTTCATTGCAATTTACTTCTATTATCTGACAAAAAGAAACTTTGTTCAACATTATTTTTTTTTTTATTACTAATGAACTATCGAAAGTTGAACCTACCAGTCTTTTTCATGATGATTAGTACATGAAAGAAGGAAGAAAAAAAAAAAAAAAAAAAAGAAAAAAAAAAAAAAAAAGAAAGAAAGAAGAAAGAAAAAAAAATTCTTTCAGAACATCTGGTAACATAGCCCTACAATTCGTTGTTTCATTCAACTCCGCAAACATAAAAGTATGCGAATTTTTTTTATTTCCTTGCTTTAGAATTCGTCTCTTTCAAAGCTAATGAGCCTAAGTGACTTCATTAGTTTTGGTATAGAGAAATTTTTTATGTTTACGAATAAACTTTGTATTTCTGACATTCAGTTGAATACTCAAAAAAAGTTTTATTTATTTCAGCACAAGTTCTTGGCATTTCTGTTTATTTCTCAAGTTTTCCGAATTAAGTCAATATAAAAATATACATCAAATATTAGGATGCAAGATTTGATGTACATAAAATCATCTAAATTAATAAATATATATATATTGGTATGCATAAGAGAACAATATTCAAGAATTAAATTGTTTTATTTAATTTAAAATGTTAATTTATTAACTTAATTTGTTGCGATTATCTACATGATAGTTTTTTGTTATCCCAGCCTATTTTTAAATATTATTTTTTAATCACGTAACAACAATAATTTTATTCATAGAGTTGTACAAGGAACAACAATTTTTCTATTAGTATTTTTACGTGAATATGTTAGTTATCTACCAACAAAATATTGCTAAAATATTCCATAATAAACAGCTAGCGAACAGCAAATTAATCCCATTTATGTTTGTAAATAAGTTGTATTTTAAAAAAATAAATTGCTTTAGAATCTTTTTTCTTGGAAGAAATCAGTTAATAATTCTTCGAATAATTAATTTGTAAAAAAAAATTACTCAATTTTAAATAAACGGGAAATTTAGCTAAAATTTAAAACTCTCACTGAACAATCAGAAAAACTGTATTCATCTACTTACAAAATCGAAAAATTGAACATCAAAGAAATAATATACAATTCAATTTTTATTAAAACGCATTTAGTTGTTAACAGCTATAATATTCATAGCAAGGAAAGGGCAAATGGGAATCTAAAATTATTTTGTCAAACGGACCCTTTTTCATGAAGTTGTTAAACATTTATTATACGCGAATAGACAAATATTATGAATTCCTTTTCTAAAATTACACAAGTCTTTCGAATAACGAAAGACAGAATGCAATGCAAGCTAACTTAATTCACTTAGTAATATCCGAATACTTGCTTAGAGAGGGAAATAAGGCTAGTAATACGACAAACAGGGTAAAAATGACAGATTAGCCAAAAGCACCAATAGCTTTTCAGGATGGCCAAAAAATATCACACCAAAGCAGTAGTGATTTGTGGGTTTATTTTTTGCTTGAGGAGAGAGATGCTCGTGTCTCAACTGCACTCGTCCTGTTTATTTCCTAAGCTTGACGGAAGAATATACAATTGATGCCTTTATCAGTAAATCAGATAGTAAATGAAACACAGTAAATTCTAACAGTCTCAAAAAAATGTTGCAGGAAGCAAATCCTTTAATATAAACTCGAAGCTTTAAATGTACCATAGTGTTAATTTCCTTTTTAGTAAAAATTAATAGCTTAAATTCTCAATTTGAAACAATTTTACTTCCTTATTTATTTTTAAAACTCTAAACCGTTCCCAAAAATTACATTTAATTATGTAGCAACCTAAATGATTTTATATAATATATATATATATATATATATATATATATACACACAAGTGAAAAGTGAAATATAGGCAAAGCATCTGTCTAGGTAACATATTTACTTGATTTAAATTTCAAGCGATTCAAGTATGAGCGATAAAAGCATTTCAAAAATGAAATAGTGGTATATTAATAACCGTTGTTGTCTCCACGACTTTGATTGCAAGCATAGAGTCATATATGTGCAGTATATCATTTTGTGGGATTGAGCTCCATACCTGTTGCATTTGATCAGTCAAATCAACAACGGTTCGAGTTGGTAATAGATGGTGCTGGATTTGTCGCCCAATAATGTTCCATACATGATGATCTCGCAAAACCAAGACAACATATCGACACTTCGTAGAGAGCACGTTGGATGACAGTAGCGATGAGCAGACGAGAATTATCCTAATAGAAAACGCCTTCTGGAATAGTGATCAGAAATGGCAGCACAACCGGTTCAATCACCAGTCTGACGTCCAAATTAATTGCCAAAGTATGTGGGATAATTGTACCCTACACTAAAATTCCTGGTGTGTAGAACCAGGCTGTCTAGGACACAGACAGGCTGCAAGCACTCACCTGGCTTCCTTCTAAAAACATACGGCCATCACTGGTACCAAGACAGAAAGGTCTCTTATCTAAGAACATGGCAGATTTTCACTCCGCCCTCCAGTGAGCTCTAGCTTGACACTACTGTAGCCGTAAATAGCGGAGATTTGTAATTAATGGCATGGACGCTACAGGACGACTGGTTAGCTGCTATGCTTCAAATAATCGAATTGTTATAGTTCGCTATGTTATCTTGATGCCAACAGAAACTCGGTTTTCAAACTGAGTAGGCTGCTGACACAGCCTTCTTCGTCTCCCTTAAAGGCATTCTTGGCTCAAATATAATTCACAATCTAACGCTCAAATCAACTCCGGAAAATTAATAACGCTCACAATGTTTACATCGCGTATTCAAAAGCAAATGTAATCTTCATGTTCAAGTTCACTAACATGAAAATCACTACTAGCTCCAACCTAAATCTCCGTTCAAATGAGAGCACGAATTGACTTTCGCGAATCCATTAAAAACCGACAGATCTTTAAATAAATCCAAACACCTTCTTGGTGCTGGGATTTATTTACCATTAGCGTATATATATTTTATAATGAAACTCTAGTGGTTCAGTGGATATTATAACACCGAAAAAGTGAAAAACATTCAAAGTCTGAGAATTATGCATAAATTTTATAAAAAGCCCTTCAAAAATATAGAAAAGAGTCTTTAAACTGTATTTACTTGATAAAATTAAAGCACAAGGTAATTGGTTAGACAAAAACAGCACCGACAATTCATTATATGCAAGAGAAAAGCAATAAGCGTAGCTAATATATTCGCCTAAATATTATTAGTCTTTTAATGAATGAATCAACTACTTAATCATCCATAATAAAGTACCGTAAACCTTTAAACTGTAGTAGGCACGCTAAACACTTCATCAAATGTATGAATGACAGATTGATGAGCGATGAAGGCCGATAGTTCATGAAAGCCTCTTAAAGGCAGATAAGTGCACTTAGTTAACTTTTCATAGCTTAAGAAAGAACAGTTGATGAGTCGGGACTCATTATAATAAATAAGTTCCATTCAAGTAAAGGAAATTTTTATCATTTGAAGAGGGAGAAAAATCCAATAATTATTGTTTAAAAAATTTCGCAAATTAACAGAAGTAGCTATTGTTTTTTTTATTATTTTAATTTCGAATGTATTGTTCTTAATTATGAGAAGAATGATTAGCATTTTCAAATTCTAAGGGTAGAAAGTTAAACGATTTCATAAAAGGTCTTAACAAATTATGAATTAACTAATTAATGTCTAACATATTTCCCTAATAAATGCACTTAATAACATACATATTTGAACATTTGAGTTCACTGCTTTAATAATTTCTCACAATTTATTATAAAAAAAAAAAAAAAACATAAATAAATAGTCACATTAAAAATATTTTATAGCATAAATTGCGTGATTTTTTAATATTTTAACTCTTGGCAACACATAAAATAATTTACTCATATAAAAAGATCGCCCACTGATATGCTATAATTTATAAACATGCATGGGAAAAACGACACTACACTAAACATGAGAAAAAAAAAATTTAACTGATTTAATGTAGATTAAAAGTTACAACTATAGATGAAATCTTCATTTGAAGAAAATAAAAAAAAGGAAATTAAGAGCGATATCACTTCAACTGATTTGCATGCGTACAAATGTCCTAACCAAGTTCTAGAAATACGAATTGGTAATACTGCAGAATGTCACTCATCAGCTACGATAATCACGATATCGCATAGCTGAACCGTACTTAGCAGAGAGTTATTTCATAAAAAGAACCATGCTGCGACCCAATGCAACTGAAATGCTGACCTTGTAAGGATTTACGATAGCAAAATTCTCGTTCCGAAATATTTGCTGTTATCGGGATTGTGTCTCAAACCAGATAACATCAAAAATGTCTTTTTTTTTTTTTTTTTAAGTAAAATTTTATCATTCTGGGAACGATTTGGATCTTATCTCACAAACATACTTGTTATAGATTGGTGTTTCTAAAAGAAATTGATCAGAGAGTCAGTGAACTTATCGTAAAAATCAACACTAAAATAACCAAAGAATCTATTTATGCAAAATTTTATTTACGATAACATATCCGAATAAGAAAAAAAAATTAAATATATTGAATATGATTACATAATGGATAATGCTATTAATATCTAAAGGAGATATAATTGTAAAAAAAAAAAAACATAAGTTATAAATATAAAGAAACGCACATAAAAATAAATCTAAATTATCTTATTAAAATGGCAAAAGATTCACAAAATGTTTTCATCGTGACTAGATACCTTATCTCAGATAGAGGAGAGTCAGTGATAGAAGAATCCCATGAAAATATTTATTTAAGTCATGAAAGAAGCACGATCAGCTCATATGATAAATATTAGGAAGCAAGAAATATTGCATATGACACTAAAAATGTAGACTTTATGAAATGCAAAACTTACTAAGGAGACCACATAAAGACTGCTTCAAATTTGATACAAATATCTAATCTGCAAATCAGACAGAATGCTAAAAGTAAACACTGACAATTATTATTATTTTTAAATATTCAAGGGTTAAAAATGTACTAAGAATGTCATAATTATTCGAATAAAAACTTGTAAATTCCATTAAAAACTTAAAAACTACATTACGTAAGGAAAAAAGAGAGAAGGATAATTATTATTTTGAATAATTAATTGAAAATTTGACAGAATTTTTTTTTCTTCTATTATTTATTTTCTATCAGGGAACACACGCAATGCTATTTTTGCACTTCAGCAAAATAGATTAAAGAAGAGGATCAACCGAAGCATATCTGTCAATTCTTTCAGATTATCTTCAAACATAATGCGTTAACACGCCCATCCATTCGTTGACTTACAGCATGCAAGTCTGAATATTGCAATGCTATTTTTGTTCATTTAAATGACTTTTTAAAAATAACTCTACTTTCATAGCGTAGAAACAGTTCTACACACCGTGTCCTAGTTGATACGGTTAGGAACATGAAATTTTCACGCAAATGGAAGAGAAGAGCAGAGAGTTTCTACTCTAGAACGATATATAAATACATCCATGTTGCTTATGAATGATCTATTTAAACATTCTCAAAAATACGATAAATAGAAATTAATTATGTTTCTATATAACTAGTGAAGCTTTCTAAATTGATGTATTCGTACATACTATTGCATATTTTTCGATGGATCTATTTATAATGGACGTTAAGAATAACTTTAGATATATTCATAGATAACACAAAATAAAAAACAAAATGGTAAGCTCGAACTAATCACATAAATAAAAAAAAAATCACATAAATACTTTTTCGTCATATTATATTACATAAGATATGTTCAGGATATGGAGATTAGTAGATATTTGCATCTAATCGTTTTTAGTATCTAATCTAAATATCTGCATCTAATCTAAATTTGCATCTAATAACGTAGTGACCAGTTTCTACTCAAATGAAGGTACACAAACCGAGTCCAAAAGATCAAAGAGCAATTTAATGTAAGATCGCGTAAACAAAATTGCTTTATCAATGAAAACACAAGAGCTTGAAAATCAAATATACAAACCCAAGATGTACAGACTGAGGCCCACGTACTGATAACCGCCTACCATTGCTTTGCTAGCAGCTTGTCTCAACATACGTCAATTTTACTTTTAAAATATTACTTATCATTGACTTTTTAAAGACTTTCATAACTAGATAAAGGATTTAAACATTGAATGTGATACGTCTCTAACTTATTAAGTAAACATTTAAATATTAGAAAATATTTTATTCAATCTATTCCAAATTATTGGAGATTAAGAGAATAGAAGTCCGTCTAAACCGTTGGCAGTGCCATTATGTTCAATATTTTTGTTTATTTATTTATTAGCCAAGTTTATGGGATTGTCGAAAACATGTTAAAATTGAAAGCTGAGCTCAAAAAAAGGACCTGCAACCTATTTGGATTAACATATATTTGTGAAAAAACATTTTCAAGTATAAATATTAATAAATTGATATATAGAAACAATTTGATTAAACACTTACGCTTGATTTTTGGAAAGATCAAACCAGATACTAAAACAATGTAAACTACGCAATAAATTCTCTATTGTGAAAGAGAGACAATGATTGTTATTTATTAAATAAGATAAATACTTTATTTCATGAGTGAAAATAACAAAAACTGAGAAATAACCAGAAAAAAATATTTAAATAAAATAACAATAAATATATATTTCGATTAATCCTTGAATCTTTTACTTTTAAAACATGTATTTACATTACCAAATGCTGATTGCAAAAACGCCAAATACTGTGTTTATTTGTTAAACAGATAACAACTTTATTTAACCTTAACCTCAGCCTGGAAGATAATTAGTTTTACTTCAAAAATCATGAAGACTATAAAATAAATATAACCCGACTAGATCAATATTAAGTAAGGCACGTGAACAAGTGGAATGGAACGTCATCTGCTGGCTATAAACGCGAATCGCAAATTGCAATCGTAAACGCAATGGGGGCATATTGACTTTTTCTTCGACACGGCTTCGGCAAGCGATTCAACGGCTTCGGGTTCTTAACAGACTCCTAGAAAGACAATATTTGCCATAACGGCTTCTTTCATTGATGGGAGCTCTAGTGAAGGAAAAAATAATGACACTGCTGTTATATGAGACACGCTTCCACATTTAGCTGTTTCTCCCTTTAGATAAAATCAATGGAGCCCGGAGCAATGCTTTTGTTTGACCTGCTCAGGATAAGGGAAGATGCAGTAGACTAACGCATCAACGTCAATCAGGGAACTGACGCACAACTTATGTCATCGGTATTATTTTCATTCTTTTATTTTTGCTTGCTATCCTTCAAACAAGGCGAGACAAAAAACCAGCATGGTTCATTCAACAAAAGCCAAGGTTTTCAGAACGGCCATGTTAGTTGTCCGAGGTCGCCTATTGGGAAACAGAAACAGCTGTCTCGAAACTACTAAATTATACCTGTAACAGTTGGCCAGAGGATATCCAACAAAAAAAGGTCAGGGATAAAAAAAAAAAAAAAAAAAAAAAAAGGACGCAACTATTAAAAACTCTAGAAAAAAAAAAACTGTTTAATTCAGTGAATACAGTAAACACGATAATCAATATCTGTCGTTGACATGATATTCTAAGAATGAACTTTTCTTTAAAAGGCCGATTGAAATCCCTTATTTACTGACGCCTCCACAATACAAGTTTTACTCATTCTGTTCAATTTTGTATACATTGGATAATACTTTTTTTTAAAAAAGTAATTACGTAAAACATGGATTCTCAAAAGACTTCAGCAGCTTTCGTCATCGTTTAGTCTATTATACATTTTTCTCATTCTGGACAGGAAATAGTTTCAATGTTTCAAACAAAATTGAAAGAAATTTTCATTCAAATTAAGTTAATCTTCATAGTTTTAATGTAAAATATAGAAGGTTAAATAAAGGCTCAAGCAAACTCTACTGAGATTTTAATTAATAGAATCAATAAATGCAAAAAGATTTAGATGAAACTTTTTATTTACTTGTATGATTTTACTTTTTTTATTTACTTGAAAAATTAAATTACTTAGATCAGCTAATACTTATAAAGATACGATAATTAATTATTTTCTAAAAACCAGCAGCAGTAGTTTTATTTGTAAGAAACAGTATTTTAAGCTGGAGAACACAAAGGAATCGACAATAAATTACCATATATTAAGCAACTAATATCATTCATCAAATATTTACATAAACTTATTTTGACATTTAAACACATAGAATCTATTATGCCCCGCTACGCATACACAAACGCACATACGAATGCATGATTCAATTAAGCGATCCTAGTTACGTAACTTACCACAGAATTCAAAAATATTAATAATGTTACAGAGGGCCAGCATTCCACGCATGAGCAATTATCTCTTTTTCTATATTTTCGGCGTTTGTTTTGGTACGTAGGCGTATCGGTTTTCGACGCACCCATTCCTTTTTATTCCAGTAACAAAATCATCTAGTAGATGAAACAAGATTACCAATTACTCCCAAAAAGTAAAATGAGGAAAATGTGTGAATAAGTAATCGCATCTTAACAAACCGTAAAACTAAACAGAATCTTTGGTAAATTAAACACAGACTTCTTCTGAACAACTTTTATTTCTGTACCACTTGTTTCGAAAAGACTCAAACAAAGTTCTGCAAATATCTGACGCAAGTATTCTCCTCTTAACTCTAAAAAAAATCATCTGAAAATTTAAAACTGCATTTGATGGCTATCCGTTTTTCCATTACGATTAAGACATAATTTTGGAGGGGTTGAAGATTTATGAAGAGTTTTAAATGATAGTTGTAACTTTATTCTTTGTTTTGAGGTACTTGTTGTGAAGTAGGAAAAAAGTTTACGAAACTTGTTGCATGCAGCTGTAGTGAAAAAAATTTACGAAACACAAAGATAAGATACGACTGATGTAAATAAATTTGTACAATAAAGTATATCACGATATAAACGTATATAACATATCTGTAATAAATTTTGTTCTGATTGTGCGTGTTTTGTCAGAAATACTACATTACGAGAAAAAAAAAAAAAAAAGTATCATTGACACTTGTGTAAAAATTGCCACACACTCTCATCAAGATATTGTAGCAGTTTTTAAATTGCATTTATAATTTTAATTTATAAAATAGAAAAAGTGTTGCTCTATAATTGAGAAAGATTAAACTGATAATTCTATGCTGAATATATAAAACATTTCCTTTTTAACTTAAAATGAATAAAAAAATACAAATAATGTTTTTAAATTTAATTCAATAGAACCATCATAAAATCCAAATTTCAAAAAGTAAAATATATTTTTAATAACATTTTTAAAATTAAATATTACTAAAATTTTTATTCACTTATTAAGATTTGAAAAAAACTACACAAAATTGTAATCTTCATATAATAAGGATGGCATTAAAAGCAAACTGGATTTAGATTTTTAGCTCGTCATTTAAACTCATAGACGATGAACTACGACTTACACATATAGAATTTTATATAAAAGAATAAGATGTGTTTATTAATATATTTCTTATATAAGTAGCATAGTAAAAAAAAAAAAAAAAATTATAACACAATTTAGTTTTTACCGAAGTAAATTATTTCCAAATCCAATTCCAATTCCAGTTCTAGTAGAATTTCAAATTTCCTATACATACGCCAAAGTGAGTACATTCTTTATGGCTATCCTCATAACAAATCTCAAAAACGACAAAATATAATTCTACAAAAACAAACACGTTTTTTATAAAAAGATAATGTAAATGTATAACTTTGTAATGTATAACTTTTATACCCAGAAACCTATTTAAAAATAAATCAATGCACAGGTAAATATGCATAAAAATTGTTTCATTTTTTTTTTTTTTCTGCAAAGTAATTTCTGTTGGCAGCAGCATGAATTTAATTATATTTGTACTTCATAAATATGTAAGTAACTAGCGTAATTTTATTAAGTATTATGATAATCATTCTTTTGTGAAAATAAAGAAGTGCAACACCCAAACCTAATCTAATGCAGAAAAAGATAAACAACAACTTTTATTGGTTATTCACGGCCTCAAGACGATGAATTAGATATACGCAGCATTATGATTAGTGACAAAGAAAAGATGAGACTATCTGAGCGGTAGCTCAATCTTCATTCAGCTTTTAACACAACCAAACTGGACAATGCCAACATGAGTCATTCCTATGCATACCAACACATCTTATCAGCAAAACAATCCTCTCATATACAATGGTTAGCACACGCTCCAATGAATACTTTCTTTGGCACGCGTCATTTCTAGATCGTAACATAGTAAACTCGGAGTGCTTGCCACGTAATCATTCCAACAGGGACCGCTCGGAATCTTTAGCCCATAATAATCAAGAATTACATGAAGGAAATGATATTTATCCTCATGGGAATGGGAAACTTTTGATACACGGAATTCTAACAAATAGCAAAAAGGAAATGATATTTATAACTTAAGGGATGACACTTCGAACTTTATATATAATTATTATACGAAATTCGGGGTATTTCATTATATCATAAAGGAATATTTGGCTATTTGTTTTCGGAGGAAGAAATAACATAGAATTGACTTATATCAGATCACGATATGATGTTTTCGCTAAAAACAGAGCTTCAACATACTGATAAGAAATAACTGAAATTTGTATGTAGTTAATCTTAGAAATATATACTTCTAACAATAGCAAACCAAATTGCACGAAACCTGATTTGATAAGTGGATCACTTAGTACATTCATTTCTTTTTAATTTAAACTTATATCAACACATTGTCAGCTGGCAAGGTAAAATAACATTTTATCTAGATTTACGTTATTTGTTCAACTGGTAGAGTAAAATTACGTTTAAGACTTTTAAATGAGTTTAGTTTTCGATATATACCGAAATTTCGCTGGTTACACATGATATTTTTTTACAACGCATTGCAGGCCGCCGACGTGTACGATTATAGCCATGTTAGTAGCTGCAACTCAAATAATCAAAGTTTGGGGCATAAGAAGTTGCATTAATTCTAAAACAGAACAGAAAATAAACTCTTGTCTTCCTTTAATGGATATTTACTCTGTGCAACGACTCATTTTAGAAAATTCTATTGGATGATCAGAGAATTAAGAATATACAATGTCTGACATTTGAACAATTATTTGACCTACAAAAAAATAAACTATTCTATATGCACTAGGGTTATATGATGTTGAAATTTCTAAGATCGATATATCATCCATTTAATATCGCGATGTATCGATTTTATAAAGATTTAAAACTTACTATGGAAATTGTTTTTAATCGTAAATAACGAAACTAGAGTGTCTGAGCTCACCCGGCAACCAAATTTTTTACCTTTCATTGCAAAATATCATCTTTTCACCTATTTGACATTTCATTTTATCTTCTTCAAAAATGAAATTATTTTTTAAAGCAAATTATCTCCTTTTTTCCCCATTTGATTATGCATCTTTCATTGCAAAATATCTCATTTAAATTTCATTTAGTGTTAAATAATTAGTTGCATTCGCTTTAGATAATTGCTAGAGCTAATTAGAAAGGAAACGATGGAAATGAAATTAATGTTATCTATAATTCAAAGCCCGGCACTTTAAAAGTTAATGGATTGTAAATATTGTGAAGCATGTTTCTTCAATGAAAAAAACAAAACACAAGAATAAATCACTATATAACATTAAGGAATGTTTAGCTATACATTTAAACTTACATAGTAGAAAGATAATTATGACTGAGATGGAAATGTATAAGTATAAATTGCTATAACACCAATTTATATTTCTGCAAAACAAACAGATACTTTTTATTCAGACAGGAATGTGAATAAAATTTTATCTACATTTTAATGACTTTTACTTGGGCGGCAAAATAAAAAAAAAAAAACTTTTAGTTACTAAACTTTAAAAAAAATTATACGATTAAGAATGTTATGTAGAAGGCATTTTGTCTAGATTCTTAATAGTATTCCATCATTCTTACCTTTTTGACTTAAATCAAAAACTACCTTTAAATAAAGTCCATCCAAGAACTTTTCATTTTGTTAACAATATTTTTGTACATTATGAATTATATATAATAAAGTAAAAGCATCATTAAATAAATGCAGATTACATAAATACTACAAAATTTAAGAACTATATAAAAATCGATATTTTAAATCGGAATTTCATTAACGTAAGAATAATAAAATCGGATATGCGATTTTAGACTTAAATCGATATTTCGATATATATCGATTTATCGCCCAGGCTTAATATGCGCCATGGTCAATAAGAGTATACAAGCAAAAATCTAAACACTGCATCTTATTACAGTTTGAGTAACTCGAAGGCGGTAGAATTTCATTTAAAAACAGTTACTAAAACAAAAAAAATGCAGTTATTGAGTTACGACAAAATAATGATAATTTCAGATTTCTATCATAAGAAAAGAAAGAAATGATTTTGTCCACAATATCAAGTCTCTTAAAAATAAATTGCATTGTAATTGAATATGCAACTGCATTGAAATCGAATATGCGATTTTAGACTTAAATCAATATTTCGATTTATCGCCAGGCCTGGTATTTACTCTTACATGGTTAATCAGAGTATACAAGCAAAAATCTAAACACTACTGCACTGCATGTTATTACAGTTTGACTAATTCGAAGGTGGTAAAATTTCATTTAAAAACAATCACTAAAACAAAAAATGTAGTTGTTGAGTTACAACAAAATGTCAATTTCAGATTTCTATCATAAGAAAAAGAAAGAAATGGTTTTGACCACAATATAAAGTCTCTTAAAAATAAATCGTATTGCTTGAAATTTCATTACGAACTCATCTTGCATTCCTTTGAAATTTAAGTGGCTAAGGCTCCTCAATGAGATGTGGTCTGGGCGACTGGTTTGGCAGGAATTGCAAATACACTTTAACGACTTCCGTGGGAGGAAAATATTTGATTAGTTCAATTTTAGAGAGGCGGTATTGTTACTGTATTAAATTAGTCGACTCAAATTACAGTTAAATGGAAATACGGAAATTCTAGAGAATTGTAAAGAACGAACTACAGATCCCATCGATAATTAAGAATTTAAAAGTATTTTCTGGTTTTTTAAATACTTTTTTTTTTTGTGCTGTCAGATTTAGAATTAATTGTTAAATTGAATTTTCATTTCTATCATTAAAGACTTTTTAAAAGGACATGACATTTATTCAAAACAAAATAATTATCGAAGTAAAATTTTAACTTTTAAAATCACATTTGTTTCAGATATATTTTATATACATAGTTTTCCATAATTTTAGCATTAAAAATATGATCAAAACTTAGTTAAAAAAATATCAAAACTTATTAGTTAAAAAATATGATTAAAACTTATTAGTTAAAATATATTATTAAGACTTGTTAGTTAAAAAATATGATTAAAACTTATTAGTATAAACTTTGATGGATTTTTGTTTTAAAGTTAACGGACTTTTTTTTTAAAAAAAAATTGATAAATATAATTTATAGGTTCCTTATCAGGTTTTAATACAGCCTCATTTAAAGGTATTAAGAAAATACTCTTGCCAACACTTACAAATATCGTATAATAATAAAAAGTATAGTTTTCTTTATGAGTGATTTAAATTCAGATATGTGTTATTAAAATTTAATAAAAATGGAGGTATATCCATAAACCAAACTATAATTCAAACAGCAAATTTATCTCATACTAAGTATATATTTTTGTTAAATTTTGCAGGGTTTGATTCATACATTAAAACTAATGCTTAGCTAATTCTTTTAGAAACTCTACAGTAATAAATTTCACATTTCTTGGAAAAATATCACTCTGAAACGAAAATATCGACATTTATTTATATAACATAATAAAAATAAGAAATTTTACAAAAGATTTCCATACGTCAAATGGCCCAAAATAGTAAGTCAATAAAGGAAATGTGTGATAACAAAACTGTTAATAAAATAAAACAATAAAGCATTACAGAACCTACTAATTTAAGAACGTGCGTCACTAAATATGAGGAAAAATATGTCGTGATGTTATACAGGTACTAAAACGAAACAAGAATGAAAAGAAACTTTGCTTTTATTTTTTAAAATGATTGCAAAAACATAATACACGAAAATTACATCATTTTTGGATGAAAAAATTATGTTACAAGGAGCACAACAAGCAATATTTTATAAGAATCAAAAAACTGCAAGAAAATTGGTTAATAATCAATTTCATAAATAAATAAGTTAGATGAGTAAGTAAATAAAAGTCTAGACTGGAGTTTCCTAATATGGGGCCAACGTCACATCTACTGTGATTTAACTAGTATATATAAACTGTCTGACAGAAACAGCATATTTTCTTTAGGATCTATTTGATGAATAATTTAAATTTATATGTATAAAGTTTTTTACCTCCCGCAACCTTTTCATAAAAAAATGGGGGAAACAACGAAAATTTATTCCAATACCTCTTCCAAATGTAAACCCACATAACGACTCTCGGTCGCTAATTCGAGTAACGACTGAGCAGTCGCTACTCGAGCTGCATTAGTGCATTTAGTGGCGATAGACATTCACCTGCCGAGTGCAAAGAGTTAAAAAGAGAATCATTGGTGATAATTTGAAATTAGCGTCCATTAAAACTGTAGTAAAAACGTTAATTTTGAAAAGTTTTGAAATGCTCAATAATCTCAGTTGGCAAAAAGTTATTAATTAGAACGGACACTTTTTATGATAAGAATAAAAAGTAGTATTTTTATATAGTGTGCGCAGTGATAAGTGTGTTTTTTATTTTTATTTACTTCACTTTTAAAAGCATATAACACATTTTTCAGAAAAATTTGTCAAATGGAAAAAATAGGTTATTTTGCAGTGGGCTAAATGTGACATATACATTTAAATATGCATTTTTTAGTCTACGATTACTCCATTATATCTTAAATTAATTAATTTAAAAATATGCTTTTACTGGTATAATATATTATTGTTTTACATTATATATATAGCGCAAGCAAGAAAAAAAAAATTCGCCAGTATTCGGAGAAATATTTAATATCTGGTTTCATACCTGCTGTCCATGATGAATAGTCACGATGAATTTTTTTGCCTTTTGTGTCTTTTTGTGTTTGGCCAACGAATCAATGAAACGAGATGGTTTTGAGGCGCATTTGAAGGCAAAACATAGTGCACATATGAATTCATATTTGAATTACTTGCAAACTTTACTGTTGCTCTTTTTTTTCAAAACATTTTCTTTAAAGTCTCTATTTACTGCTCCTACTACAATTATCAACCCGACTCTTGAGACTAGTTATCAAAGTTTCTTACCCATCACTAAATCTGAGAAAAATCATACTATAGAAGAGAATTTAGTCAGACCATAAATTTCAGCATTTCTTAAAAAACGGTTCTTGAAAAAGATGTCAAAGATATAACAGCTAAGCCACTCAGTAACAACACTGTTAGCAGAAGAATAGACGAAATGAGTGATGATACTGAAATACTATTTGTTGGAAAATTCTTAGTGCAAATGGATGAATGAACTTTGGAAGACAGTGCCTTATTGGAGAAGCCTTATTGATAACTACGGAAAAACTATTTGAACAAGGGAATTTTGCTGAAAAATGTTCTGTAAATCTTTAGAAAACGCCACTTTAAAAAAAGTAATACATAATAAGCTAAAAAATTATTTATATGTAAATAAAAATACCAATGAAAATATAACATCTCGCTGCAGATGGTGCTCCTAATATGATGGGCAGCTGCTAACAAGTGATGAAAGATAAGAATCCAGAAATGCTTCTTGTGCGTTGTGTTATTCTTATGGAAAACTTTGCAGCTTGTTTTTCACCTGTTCTGAATAAAGTATTAAATTCAATTATAAAGTGTATAATGCTATTCAAGCTAATGTGTGTCTTCAGGCTCTTTTGGATAAATGCAGATCATTTAAGACTTTTATTTCACATAGAAGTAAGATAGCTCTCGAAAGGGAACTGCTTGAAAAGATTTATGTTACTAATTAATATTCTTAAGGATATTTGAAATGACAAACCTTCAATGAAGTATCTGTTAACAGTCAATGATAAAGCATTTGTGAGTCATTCAGCCTGTATCTTTGAAAAAGCTAAATATATTAAATAGCCAACTTCCAGGTACTATTAAATGCAAAAGCTCTTGTCGATGCAAAAGCGAAGATATTCGGTTTATTACTTTTATTGAATTATGCAAGAAATATATTCGTAACAAAATTTAGAGAAGTTTCATTGGCTCCAAAATTTTAAGTAATATTGATACCGCTATACTTGTTTATTGTCGATCATCTGAAAATTCCATCGCCTGATTACATAGAAAGTTTTTCTGATTTCAAACAAAAAAGATTTTTCAACTTGGATGATGCAACCAATGTTAGTGTATTTGTTTGATATTTCAGGAATGTAGTATCAAGAACTCTCAGGAATCCAGAATGATCAATCAGTTAAAACTTTATTTAATATAAGGAGCGATGACGTGGTATTGTGAGAAAACAAAATCCAATATCCAAATTCAATTAAATGTACAAGAAAACACTATTGTTACCCGATTTTCATAATTAGCTGAATATGGCTTTAGTGTCATAAATGATTTGCTGCAAAAAAAAAAAAGAAAGAAATTAGTTGGATATAACACAACGGGAAGATTTGAGACTGAAGCTAACCAAATAGGAACATAACATAAAATATCTTTGCAGCAAACATTACACTCAAATTAAATAATAAATAATTACTAGTAATTAAAATAATATACAAAAATATTTCATTAAAATTATTTCGTACTTGAATTAAATTTCTTCATTTTATGATTTGAAAATTTACTTACTGTGCTTCCTCAACAATTTCTTCCTAAAACCGATCATTTAAGTTTTTCAGTGAACAATTCAATTTTGAACATTAAAAATTATGTATTTGTTACATATAAGGCATAAAAATTTTAAAAAGGCTAAGTTGGACACGGTACAAAAAAAGTTTGGCAACACAGTTCTAGAGCATTCCATGGTTATTGAATGCGTAGCAACATGATTAGATTGCAAACGTTAATATTAGAGATAATGTGTTTATGACCTTTTTAGTGTAATTAATGCAACCAGAAAGATAAGGAATTACGTACGGAAATCCGAAACTAGTAGTTAACAGTAGCTCAGTGAATTTAAACTTGACTTTAACCTTGAATCCTTGTTTATATTTAAATACTACATTAAATAATTATCTTTAATTTGAAATTGCAATTTTGTGCTTGAAGCATTGTTTCGTGTGCAATGTGTTAAAGAAAAATTTTAATATATTAAAGTATGCAAAAGCATGGACAAAAGTTGAATATTCTGTCGTCAATCAATAATGGATTGCTATGTATAATGTTATAATTATATTATAATAATAATTAGCGAAATATAATAAAACTAATCATATATTTTGATTAATTCACTTTATGACTATGGTGAACATAAAACAGAATGGATATCAAGGGGAAAGTATCTAGTTCATTGGATTGTTTCAAATTAAAAATTTTTTTTACTAAAGCAATTTAGAAAATGTTTTAACAATTTTTAGGTTAAGCTCTGACTTGTCTAATATATATTTGGTTTGTTAACTAGAATGATAATTCAAAAAGTTTTTCCATTTAAATTAAGGAAACAAAACTAATTATTAATTTATCACAGTTGAAATAAAGAGCGACCTACATAACTGGCTTATTCTCAATATATAAAAAAGGAAACTTAAAAGAAAGGAATTCGTCTAATTTTATCTAAATGTAACATTAACAGATTAAAAATCCTTTGATATCTCAGACTGAAATCGGAAAGAATGTTTCCGTGAGCAATTCAACACGGGAAAAATTGAACAATTTAAATGATTAATAATTTCACATAATTATTTTTTTCCTATACGTATTCATCTTGAGTTTTATCTCAGTTTCAGGATCATTTATTTCAACGGGAAACAAATTTCGACACATCATTTTCAGTAAAATCATGCAAATTAAGCAAGATTTCCATCTAACTTATCTTTTAGTTGGTCTATTTAAATTTCTAACAAATAAGCTATGGAAATATAAATGGGCAGATTACTACTAGGATGTATGTTCAAATTTCCAATCAATACATTTTTTTTATAATATAGTAATCAATTTCTTTTTTATCATTTATCTAAATCACAAACAGATATAAAATGAATTTAATTAGAAGCTTTCACAAGTAAACACTGAGATATAGCAAAGGTGTTTCTGAAACTATAAAAACAAAATTTTTATTATCTTATCTTAGTTTTTTAAGATTAGATAAATGTCAATGATTTTATCACAAACTTTCTTATGTAAATGTAAGCAAAAGATTTTTTTTTTTTTTTTTTTTTTTTTTCCGATTTATATCAATCACCAAATTGAATTTTTTTATATTTCACTTGTCTGATATAAAATACTCATTGAAAAATGATTACAAGTTAATGTTGTTGGTTTTTTTCAATAAAAATTTGAATGCATTTTAAAAACAGAATATCATGCATTAAGTGCAAAAGACAAAAAAAAAAAAAAAAAAAAAAAAAAATTCATCTACAAAAAAAAAATAATGGAAGATAGAATACGTTATGTAGAATCTTGTTTTGAACATAATCGCGTTCTTCAACGTCTCAAACAAAATATATTTTAAAATTTTCCATTATCTAAGTGTACACAGAATTTATTAGTTTTTCGAACCTTACAGTTTCCAACGTTCCTGAACAAATATTTGCACAAAAACGTCAACCTTACTTGAACGACTACTTATAGAAGAAAAGCCTTGCTTCTGCCTTAATTGTAGTACTACTAAAAAAACAATAATTTCAATCGAATGGGCTGCATTCGACTGTTCTAGAACCTATGAATCTCATGCGCGTTTGAAGAAAGGAATAAAGAGGAAAAGTGAGTCAAGTCCAGTTTAAACACATACTGACATCCTAGAAAAATTCCGTCTGAAAAACAATAATTTCATTGGAATGGGCGGCATTCGACTGTTCTAGAACCTATGAATCTCATGCGCATTTGAAGAAAGGAATAAAGAGGAAGAGTGGGTCAAGTCCAGTTTAAACACATGCTGACATCCTAGAAGAAATTCCCCAAAGATTCGCGTCCCATGTAACTCTCAATTTCCAGAGCAACGAAAATAGACTAATGTTAATAAATGCCGAAGGTAACCCGGTCTTTACTTTTAAGTTCATTATAAACGGCATCCTGGCGATTTTAGCGCCATCCTCCGTGAACGGGGGCAACAATCGATTCACTAGGAAAAAGTGAAATAATCGATACGTGACGGTCAATAAGACAAGAGATACCATGGAAAGAGAGATAAAAAATCACATATGACAACGAGTGACACAGAAAATAAGTTCGAAATAAGTAACCCTTAAAATACTTAAGTACCGATTTTGTTGAAAATGGTTGTCAATGCATGTGGGAACGAATGGACTTAAAAGCAAATCTGATGTCGCCAAAAGCTTACAAGAGGAAGCACCAGCACTTCGATTTTTGCTCTTACACTCAAATGCTTTTTCAAAGAGATCACGGGACTCATAAAAGAAAGAAATTCCATCCCAGAGAACTTCATTTAATTTGAAACGTAATGAGTCTGCCAAAGTAGAAAAATTGCACAACGAACTCAATTCCGAACTTGTTGGATTCATTCAACCAAACTATTAGTATTCAACAAGTTCGGTGGGAAATTTAATGCGGTTCAGTAGATTTTAGAAAAGGGGCAAACGCTTAGGGTTTCCGAAGCGGAATTAACATAACATGAATAAGGGAAATCGAAAGGCGTATGCGTTGGGTACCCGAAAATAAACATTAATGTATAATTCAAAAATAAAATACACATTCTGCGATAAGTCTATGACGGGAAAACATTGAAAAATGTTGTATTTCATCAGACTAGTAATTACAATATTTCCTTCTATATTCTTTTAACTTGAATAAGATCTCTAATTTTTATAACATGCAATTAAAAATATAACATGTTATAAAAACTATTCATATTATTAAGTATTGCACAACTGCTAAAAATATTTTAAGCAATAATTCTAATATTTCTTGAACATTTTTTGTTGGTAACTTACAACTAAGTACCTATATTACCCATATTTGAAAAACCAAAAACATAATATTTGAAATAAAAATGAAGCAGCATTTTATAGTAATATCGTAATAAAGCAACTCAAAAATTGTATTATGACGTTTGATAATTCTTATTTTTAAAATGTCTACCAATAATTATATTTGTGATGAAAACAAGAGTCTTGAATTTTCAAATTTTACTAGTTTTCAAATTGGGTTTGGTAATTTTTATTATTATTATTATGCTTCAGTTAATGTATTTAGCAAGATATATTAAAATTAAAAGAAATATTCCTAGTGTTTAAAAATTTCAATATGTTACCAAATTTAGAGAAATATTAAATAATTAAACACGTAAAAACAAGTTAATTTACAAATAAGCATGCTGAACTTCAACTTAAATTAAGACACATAATTCTAGTAAATACACAAAAATAAAATTACATGCAAAATAGCATGGTCTTCATTGTAATAGACATAATTTACATAGATTTTAACCTGAAAAAAATATATACATTGAAAACATCTTTCTCTAGAACGTCAAAACATACAACAGAAAAAAAAAAAAAAAAAATTTTACATTCTTCTGTACGCATAAATTTTAAGTGTAACTACTTCATTTCTTGAACTTTAAGGAATTTTAAATACTGGCACGATAATTCTAATAATTCTTATGCCTTATATTTCAAACTAAATACTCCTGTAATTTTAATTTCGAAACTCATTTTAAAACACGAAAAGGGTAACAGGTAAAATTCTTCGTTTTACAAAAAGAGTTTATATTTTTTAAAACACATTAAACCATTGAATACTTATTAGAAAAGAAAACAAAAGCATTTGTAACAATCGAATAAACTTTTATAAACAATATTTCTTCTGCTAAGTCCCTACGAATTCTAAGACAAATAAAAAATAAAAGAAATGGGAACCAAAAAAAATATTATTTTAGAATCTTTGTGCTTTTACAACAGCCAACAGCTTTGCAGCACGTCCTGCGGATAGAGTTACAGACGCAGAACGATACAAAATATTTTTAATGTAAAAAAAAATTTTAACGAAAACTCTGTTTTATTAAACGAGGGAAAAAAAGAAGTCAGAGTTCCCAAGTTTAAAGACATTATTCCTAGTAAAACAGTAAGTGAGATACAGTGAATATTTTTCTAAAAGCAATTTAAAACGTAAACTAAGTATTTTATGACCTTGCATTATAATTTTCAATTCTAGAAGACATGTCCACAAAATTGCAATATGTATCATCAATTCAAAAAAGATGCTCTATTTTCACTTAAGATGGAAATCAACATAATTCTAAAATATATAAGCGTTTCGTGTAATATTCAATTTATTAATCTCATATCACTTTAAAATAGTGAAACATTATAATTTCTAATTCTAGAAGACTACCATTTATGTCCACTGAACTGCGATCATATATCAATAAAAGAAAGATGCTCTATTTTCGCTTCAGGTGAGAATCAACATAAATATAAGAATATATAAACGTTTCGTGTAATATCCAATTTATTAATGCCATATCGCTTTAAAATAATGAACATTATAATTTCTAATTCTAGAAGGCCACCATTTATATCCACAGAACTGCGATCATGTATCAATTCAGAAAAGATGCCCTATTTTCACTTAAGATTGGAATCAACATAATTCTATAATATGTAAGAGTTTTGTGTAGTATCCAATTTACTAATGTCATATCGCTTTAAAATAGTGAAAGCTATAATCCTCTCTATTTTAATAAAAGATTGGCTTTGCATTAAATTGGTTCTAATTGAAAGTATTATAGCTTTAAAATACTGTGAATCGTTTATGAAGATAGGATCATCAAAATATGGAAATCGAAATTTAGACTGCGAAAACACACATTACATCCAGAATAGTATTAAAATAAAAGCCTTTTCCCACGCTCAAAATGGGACTATTCAATATGCATTATTCATATGCTGCAATGAATATGCCAGTTATTCACTAAAGATTTGTTTGCATAATTTGCGCTACGGGCGCGAGTGGCGAACCTCAAAACGCTCTAAGCTTTGAAAGTATCATTATGAAAATTATTTTCGCTTCTTTTAAATGATTATATTTATACACTAGAGTATGAAAATTATTTTTGCTTCTTATAAAAGATTATATTTATACTTTTAAAAAAGATTATATTTATACGCTAGAGTATGAAAAATATTTTTGCTCTTTTTAAATGATTATATTTATACTCTAGAGAATGAAAATTATTTTGCTCCTTTTAAATGATTATATTTATACGCTAGAGTATGAAAAACTTTTAAAAACATTTATTTTTAATCGGACTGAGAGAACTAATTTATGAATTGTTATTTCTATTAATACTAAAAAGTATATCGACTGTAATACTTTTCTTTTTTTTTTTTTATTTTTTTATTATTATTCTTTTCACGTATTACTGAGTTATAAATAAATTCCTTTAGTAATATTTTACGATTTTAAAAATCAAGCGCCATTTTTTAGAGATTGCAAGAAAATAATGACAAATATTTGGGGTCAAATTTCAAAACTGAAAAATAAATAAATAAACAAATAAACGACTGGAAAATAATTTTAAAGTTGCAAACAAGGTGGAATACTCTTTTACGTTTATTTCTGCTTTCCGTGTTTCTGCTAGACAATTATAACCATTTTTTATAACCATCCAATTAAATGATCTCCGATGATATTTGAGATCAATGTTACAAATGCATAATAAGAAGTCATAGTTTAAAAAAAAGTCATTACTTAAAAATATTCGGATTTGGAAGATCAGTTAACATTAAAACATGCAATCCACTTATAAAAAAAAAAATTTCTGTGTCCACCACAACTACAACCATGAAATACATAAAAAAAAATACACATTTTAAGAGCATTTTCTCTTATCGTTATTTATTCTATTACGTATACATCGAGCTGCATTTGCGTAACTTCCTTCATTTGAATTAAAGGGAAGTTCCGGTGGGTTTTTTTTTTTTTTTCTTTTTCTTAACAACAACTGTGCTCAAAAAATCCAAAAACGCATAAAATAAAATAGCACCATTAAGATATTAAAAAATGGGAGAAAGGGTACAGAATTAGAATTAATTTTTTAAAAAACATAAATAATATAACATTAATGGTGCAATTAGATAAAAGCAGTACAGTTGGAATGAGATGATAGAGTAAAGAAATGGCTTCTTTCCGACACATAATAATTACTAGGAAATTTTTTTACAGATCTTTTTCATGACAATTTATGCTAATTCGCATTGAATTATCGATACAAATACGTCGAAATTCCAACCTAATTGACACATGATGAAGATATTTTAGCACACGTCTTCAGAAATTTGTACTGAGATAAAATTGTAGCCTTGTATAAAAATGGGGGAAAGAGTACAGAACTGAAATTAATTTTTAAAAGAATATAGCATTAATGGTGCAATTAGATAAAAGCAGTACAGTTGGAAAATGATAAAGAAATTGCCTCTTTCCTACAAATAATTATTACAACGAAATTTTCTACATATCTTTTCATGACAATTTATGCTTATTCACATTGAATTATCGATACAAACACGTCAAAATTCCAACCGAATTGACACATGATGAAGGCATCTTAGTACACGTCTTGCGAAATTTGTACGTTTGGCATTTGTATTTCTTCTTCCTCTAATCGCAAAAAACTACTGCTTTTCATCTTAATATTGTGATTTAATAAAAACAAACTGAAAATAACAAAATAAGTACTGACTTAGAACAATAGATAATAATATATGAGAATACTTAATTAATTTAAACACATGAAAAATAATATTTCACACTATTCAGTCGAAAATCTCATCACATTTTAAATGCAAACTTTGTTTATGTAATCATATCCATTTTACAGACAAAAAAAAATGATTCAAATTATATTAGATGAAGACATACTTTCATATTAAGCTATAATTTATGCAGTCTACTTATAATGCCATTAACTTATAATAATTATAAAATGAATTAACAGTGTAAGTATTATAAAACAAAGTCATTTTCTTACACTTATTGTTCGTTAAGTAGCTACGATATTTAAAAGAAAAAAATAACATCAAGATAATATATATTTCACTGATATTAAAAAAAAAAAAAAAAAAAATCGATATAATTTTAAGAACAATTAATATTATATCCTAATTTAATTTCGATATCTAAGAAACACTCGATGTATTGCATTTTTAAATTCAATTCGGATAATGTTCATCTTTAATAAGCATAGTTATATCTTATAAGTGATACAGTATATTAAAAGAAAGTATGGTGTTTCAATAATAAAAACACTTCTTTCCAGAATTACTGTGAGCTAGGCATTGCTTAAATATAAATATTAGAAAAAACCAATATATTCCACCATTTTTGACATTAGTTGATTAGATCAAATTCCTAAGTTGATGCCCTTGTTTATTTAATTAGCTTGACAGTCCTAATTGATTAACAGGATGCATAGACGAGGATGAACCCAGTTAAAGTAGATGGAATTTCTACATGTTTCATAAATATGGTGTCTACAATCTGTAACTAAATTATTTCAGCAATGCAATTATCGTTCATCATTTTATATAATGGGATGCAAAAGCGTGAATGCTAGGCTAAGTAGCTTCAGCATTTAAGATGCAGTATATATTTTGAGCTTATGTCTCTGCTTATTAGTTTTAGAAGAATAAGAACAAGGAATTATTTTAATTTTTATTTATATCTACTCACAGTATTTTTGCATATCCAATAGTATCTAATATTATTAGCATATAGTATTTATTTTATATATGCAATATATATAAAATAAATATATATCCAATATATATAAAATAAATATATATCAATATATATATAAAATAAATGCATTTCTGTGTTCGATTTTTATTATTTTAAAAATAAACTATAGAATACATAAAACAGTTAACTATATTTATTTCAAAAATCCTTTAATTTATCCTAAAAATTATAATTTTAATTTTATTTCAAGTCAAAGTTTTTATTAGTCTTTCCTTCCTTAATGAAAAATAAAAAATATTAAAGCATCTTTCAATTTGTTGTTTTACCAAAAACATTTTCCAAGTGTAAATTTTTAAAAAATTACTTTACAACATATAAAATCATGATAATATTTAAAAATCTGTTTATTCGCATTCATTAAAATATTTGATGAATTGTAATTGAGAAGAAATTCAAACAATTGAACAACAGAAAATGATATAAATGAATTCTATGAAAAAATTTGAAATTTACATAAACCATTATAATACATGTATTTTTTTCTTCACATAAGTAATTTATGAAAGAAAATGTTACTTTATTTCTGCATTAATTGATATTTATCATTTTATTATTAATGTCTATCATTCAACTGCATTAAATACAAAACTCAAAATTCAGATAAAGAAATTCGTTTACACTTAATTTACAGATATTCTAAAGTATTTTTAGAACATATATACTGGATCTTAATGTGCTGGCTTATGTCCACTAAGTATTGTGAAAAGCTTAAATGCAACTTCAGAGTTCAGTTTACGTAACAAAAATATAATAATCCATCTTTTTCCATGCTCAGTCTGTTTTTTAATCCTTCGAAGCTCGACAGTAATAGCTTGAGCAATATTAAAGAAAGGCGAAAAATAACATGTATTTGGTAGCTAAAGCTCAGATAGTCTCCAAAATGACTTTCTCATTTTTTGAGATTAAGAGTAAAAGCTACAAGCGTAACAAATTGAGCAAGAGCAAAATTCTGAGCCATACCAGATTAAACGAACATTGACTCTCTCATCTCCTTTCCTTTCAAACACATATGGCGTCTTATATAAAAATCAGAACTTTTCTGTTAATCCGCGACTTATCATGCAACTCTGAGATTAACTGTAAACAAACTGGAGAAAAAAATGAAATGTGTAAATCTAAAAAAATATAGGGTTTTTTTTTTTTTTTTTTAATTATGTGAGACTTCTTCAAAGCCACTCGAAAGTCCTATTAATAGTTATCCCCTTGAAGTCAGTGGTTCTCAATATGTGGATGGAAAGCATTATTTAAATAAAAACTAAAATACCAAGATTAATTATAAAAATAAAAATACTGAAACTTTATTTGAAACACAGACTTTAATTATCACGAATTTCAAAAGTACTAATAACTACTCTCTTCATGGCTATAAAAAATTATGTCAAATAGCGTTGAATGTTCTTTAATGGTGCAGCGTTCAGTAACGCTTACTCTTTTACATGCACATGTGCAAGTAAAAAGATGTTATTTATGAGTACCAATAAATCATTGCTCTTACTTTAAGTTATCCATTAAAAAGTAATTTTAAGGAATTGCCATTAATGAAGTTTCCCAATAAACGTTGACCAGAAATCTCTGATTTTAAATCAAAAAATTTCCTTTCATATCGATCTTATATCAGAGTTGCATTTTTACTTAGATAACTATGAAGTCTTACTTGACGGTAAAATATTTCTGAACTCCTTAAAAAAATCTTTCTAAATCATCAATTTACTTAAAAAGGCAAGGTCATTCATTAAATTGAATTTTGATATTTTAATGTTTACTTTACAAGAAGAAATTACATGCTTGTTAGTTAACTATCAAATCTCATCATATAATAATGCATTACACAAGCAATAAAACTAGTTTGGAATCTTAATAATCTGAATAATTTTGCGTGATAAAAACTGCTATCCATAAATTGAAAATAGGAAATAAACTGAGCAAAATGTCAAAGCTATTACCATATTCAGTTTAATAATTAAAAAAGGGTTGCAGACGACGTCAGTGTTTTCTCGTATTTTGAATGTGGTAGAGTAAAAAATGTGAGAATCATAATCTTTTGTATTTAAATTACATTCTAACTTAATCGATTATTCTTCCCATTGTTTTTCTCAATGACTCAGGAAATTGGATATTTTGATAGTTGATTTAATTTCATTAAATTGATTGAAAAATCGTTACTGAAAAATTAAAATAATTTAGATTAAATGCTTTGCAAGCATGAGTTAGTTAAGCCTCGTTCTTAAAATTTAGCTTTTAATAAGATGGTCCTTTTTTTTAGTAATATAAAAACAATAATCTAGTTAATATTAATTATGTATTTTTAATGCTAAACATACAATTCAACTTTATTTGTATGTTTGAATAAAAAACTGAATTTAATAATATAAAAGAAATTAAAATATACGAATTTAATTAAAAGGCCAGAATTAGGAGATTTCTATATTTTATAAAATATATGTTTGTGTTTTTGAAAAGGTAATACAATAAAAAGTTCACATAAACTATGAATGATTAAGAAAAATTATTCTTTAATGTCTTGAGTGCACAAGAAAATTAAAAATATCCAATTACATAGTTCAGAGAAAATCTAAAAGCCTTTTTACAATGAAGGCGAAACTAGCGAACAAGCCAAAGCTAAGAATCATTTCTAAGGATAAAGAGTTGTTTACTCTTTGAAATACCACTTCCCTCCAACTAATTAGGCCGGAAATATGGAAATGGATTTCAAACCAAGCCATGTCTGATGAGGACAATTTTTGGCCTTACGACAGGAAAGGCTAACGGAAATGCATGAAAAAAAAAAAAAAAAGAAAAAAAAGAAAAGTTTATTCTGAATTAATAATAAAAACACTTATGGTACCACAATCACTAAAAGCTAATTTTAAGTCATAGTTTTCGTTAATTTGTATCATTTTTTCAGCTTAATTGTTATCATAATATGAAATTAAAAGCTATATAAGTAAACATCTTCAAGATGTATATACATTCCACTTATTTATTCACAAATGATAATTATGAATAGAATATACTTTAAAAGACAAAATAATCTTTCTGTTAATTTCACCAACTTAATGACCTGAATAAGTTCACTAATTGAAATAAATCTGAAATCACATCTAATAAGAAAGCAAAGGCCATTATCCATAATCGATATATACAAGGTATAATAGTCACACACAGCTTTTTCTCAATACATAACAATTACTTAAGGTCACACAAAACATTTGCAGTAATTGTTACGCCATATTAACAGATTGGAAGAAGTTGTTTTTCTTCATTAAACTTTCTGTAAGAGGAAATTAATTTGTGCCATAAAGATCATTCCAAGCGGTACTCCTCAAACACATATGCCCTCATTAAGATTTCCGTAGTGGATACTCAATGCGAGATCATTACCCCTTACAATATAAACATGAGAACTTATTAATTAGTCCTTTGTGGTTATAGTCAGAAGCGCAATTTCATGAAAGGAAAATGGCAGAAATCGATATCTTCATAGGAAATAGCGCGTAAAGTACAAGTATGTTTACCCAGCCTCACATCGTTCATGCTTAAAAATACACTTAAGAAGATTACATGCAATTAAATGAGACATTTATTACACAAAATAGCTCAAGTACCGAAAGTAGGGAACTAAAACAAAAAGGATATTTAATTAATTTTCTTAAAGCACTATCACACCACATAGCTGGCAAGACATTTCGGTTTCACACGTCCTAATCTAGTCCATTCATTGTATGATTTGAGAGATAAATTACGGTGCAGATTAAAAGTCTAGATTATTTGTAATAAAATTTATTTAACAAACAGTTTTAACAAAAAATGTTGAAACATAAGTTAAAAATTTAAGTTTTTTTTAGTATACTTCTTGTAATATTTCACGCGTTTAAAATGTTACAATCAATTGAAATAAAATTGATTTTCGTAGAAAACTTCTGTTTCTTTTTTTTTTATCAATTCTTTTTCAAGTTACCTTATAACCCACAAGTGCCGATACAAAGCTTTCATGGGGAAAAAAAAAAGGGGGGCATTGATCGAGAAGTTACTTTCGTCTCGAATAACAAAAAACCCTACAACAATCATTTATTCTTAAGCATTGAATAAGACCACGGGAAACAAAAAGAAAAGAAAAAACCAGCTTTGAACAAATGTTACACAGTAATTATTGTAACAAATTCCATGGTGCGAAAACTTTTTAACGAATCCTTAAAAGTCAGTGTTAAAAGTAAAAAAAGGATATACACATATATTTTTTATTGACTATATTAAGATATATAACCTTTTAAACTGGTTATTCTGAAGAAAGATTGAACGAGTGAAAATTATTTGGTTCTATTTGAATTATTTGTACGACAAAGCGGGTTTAATGAATGTATTCATTAAATTAATTAAAATCACAAAGTTTTGAAACATCAATAAGTTCATAGATATGAATAAGTAAGATTATGTATGCAACCTGCCGCGTTTGCAGACGGTAAATTACAACCTCCTAGTGCTTAATGACAGAATTTCGATAACCATTGATAAAAGTTCATAATAGAATTTATGACGTCGTTTCAAGTCAGTAATACAAAAGAAAAAGAACGTTATTTCTTTCATCACTGGCAGACTCATAATAAACATAAAATTCCGGTATTTAATTTGATACTCTCTTTACGACGTGGAAAAAATAAATAAATAAAAGACAAGATAGACTGCCTATTTCTGTAATTAAAATCGGAACGTTAGATATTCATGCAATCCAAAACCTCTTTAATGGGCTGGCCATATGGGATTTTTGAATTGATTTTTAATCCTTTATGCGATAAAGTTTTCTTTACGTCCCCGGAAGTTTAGTGTCAAAGAACCTCCCTCCATATCGTTAATGTTTAGATCAGCGTGCATTTGTTTTTTGCTTTGTAAGGTCAATGAACTTCCATTTATTTTTTTTGTATTATACAGGGTAAGTCATTCGGGGGGAAATAGCTCCGATTATTGTGTCTCTATACTTTATTTATAAAGTAGGTCGAATTGAAAGGGGAGAAATATATTAATTAGCACATGGTTTTCAATTTTAAATATTTGTTTTTGTATGTAAAAATCATTTACTATAATTAAATAAAAGTTTATTTTTATTAATGTTAGAAAAGTGTTAGTTTATTTTTAGTTAGTTTTTTTTTTGTTAGTTAGTTTATTAATGTTAGTTTATTTTTTTTATTGGTTTAAGAAAATTGGGAGCCAACTGTATAACAATTACATAGAATTGTTAGCAAATCAAATGACACTTTAAATAATCATTTAATGTAATTCTAAGCTATATCTTTTAACAGATAAGATCACTATGTTGTTAAAAAAAAAAAACACTGGCCTAATAAAAAAAAAAAGTTAAGATCAAAAATTTTATATGTTTTATTATACTTAAAATCAAATAAACCCTTATTAGGAAGAAAACAATTCATATATTTTTATTTAAAATAAATAAAAGAAAATTGCAAATAAAAAATTTTAAGTATCCTTTAAATAATAAAAACATCTTGATGCTGCTTTTATTTGAACAGAATTGTTACCCTAATTTAATACTTCATTTTAGATGTAAAAATCAAAAACATTTAATAGAAGATATATGAATTATAAAATTAAGAAAAATTACTACCAGTGATAGATTTTAATAAACAGGATATTTAAAAATTATAATGAATCAATAGTTTATGAGAAGGATTTTTCTTACTTTAAAAATTAAAATATTTAGTTAAATAAGTGAAGATATAAAACTATCTTCATAGAAATATTGTAAAAAATTACATTATCCTTACATCCCCATTAAAGAAATTACATTATAAATATTTTATAAAGGAAGATGGTAAAAACTTTAATACATCATTAATATTTTATGTAATTTTGGTTTTAAAAATATACAAAAGGTTGGTTTTTAAAATATAACTTTCCTTTCGTGATGTTTTGTATTTAATAAATTTGTAAATAACAGCACAAATGTCAAATTATTATTATTATTACTAAGTTAATAGAAAAAAATTTTGGAATTGTTTCATATTTATAAATGTTTATAAATATTTTATAGTAAAAAGATTTATTTAACAGAAAAACTCTAAAATGCACATTAATAGTAAATATTCTTAATAAATCAAGAAGGGATACAGTCAATATGTTTTATTAAAAAAATATATATATATGCACAGTTTACTTCTAGAAAAAAATGAAATAAAAATCAAGTGGTTTCAATTTACATCATTAGAAATAATTGATATATTTTTGACATAATTCTTCATTTTAAGAGAGTAATAATGTAAAATTAAATAAAGTTGAAAGTTCTAATTTTCAACTCAGAAAAAAAGATATTAACTTTAAATAAAATTCATTAACATATCAAACCACTACAAATTAATGCCACATAATTTTATTACTAATTCAGCATTAAATGTATATATTTTTTATAAATTAAACTACATAACAATTCAAGTTACTTAATTAAAAGAAAAAAAAAAATTTTTCTATGCTTTGTAATGTATTTTTTTAAGTTTATTATTATCTAGTAGTTTTTATAAAATAAATCTTTTGAAATGTATATATTTTATATGATATAAAAACTATTCATGATAAATATTGATATACTTTATTTTTTTTTACACAGTAAAACAAATTTAAATAAAAATCTACATTTTTTTTTTCCCCATCTAGGATATCATGAATTTAAATCTTAAATACAATGTTTTAAATATTTTCCAAATTTTTATACATGAAACATGTATATTAATTGTTTTGTTACATTTCTTAATTATTATTATTTTTTTTTTTTTTTTTGTTAAATTTTGTTAGTTTCCTAAATTTTCTCACAAAATCAAAACACTGATAGAAATCACAGTAGCAAGCACTTAGAAAAACCTAACTAGTGTTTATATCTTACCCAAAATATAAAAATGTTTCAATTAATACAACTGTAAAGTTTATGATTATTAACATATACAACAGAAGTGTTTTAATTTCAAGTTTTTGTTTGTTTTGAAATATGATACAAGAATGTTGCAAATTTTCGAAGTCAATTAGAGTTATAGCTGGCAAGATTTAGATATAATCATAAATAAAATGAATTTAAAATAAATTTTAAATTTCTGATTTTTAAAAACAATGTTTTGTGATACTTATATGAAATAAAATCACGGTACCAAACATCAATAAAGAACAAAACATTTATTAAAAAACAGACATAACTTTTTCATATCCATAAATAAAATCTTGCAAAAAATTATAATTGTACTCAATTAAAATTCTTGTTTTGTTATATGACATAACCAATAAATGAACTAGCAATAAATCAATAAATGTAATTTAAATTTATTTAGAATATTTACAGCAAATTATAGCTTTCCAGCACTATGAAGAGAAAAAAAAAAAAATCACGTCTTTTAATGATTTATGAAAAGATAAATATATTTTTTAAGTACAGCAATATGAGATATTCATGATTGTATTATAAAGTGGCTATTTTATGTCATATTTTTAATAATGCATTATGCATGTGAGAAAGTGATTTTCCATTAATGCATAAACCATCAAATCATAACAGAAAATTATCTACAAAAGCTTAAACTATGGAAATCGAAATTCATAATTATTAAATTTATCTCCTAAATATCAACAACACTAAGTCTATTAGAAAAATTTATTTCAATCTAACTGCTTGCATTTATTGTCAAGCATATACATTTGTCCCATTCACAAAAATTTGGATATACTCATTATATATTATATATGCTCTACAAAGTGTATATACTGCATGTTTATCGAGAAACAATATAAATATCAACTAGCACAATTTCTTTTCTCAAAGTTAAAATTGATAAAAAAATTTGATTAATACATAGAACATAAAAGATAATGACTTAAAAAAAAAAAGGATGTACATTTCAATCATTTTGGTTAATTATTTATTTCTTTTAATATAAAAATACATTTTAAAATTAAGATTACAGTAGAAAATTCATAAATCATATTCAACAAAACAAAATTTAATTTATTTTTATCCACAATTTGAATTTTATTTATAGCTAATCTTGAACAAAAATATTTCCTGAAGATTTTTACTTTAATATACATACTGGAAAAATAATGAAACTAAGAAATTAAATTTCAATACTACAAATATTCTTTAGAATGTTTGACAGAAATTTTAAAAACACTGATTACATTGAAATTTTTTTTTAGCTCATTTGATACATTCACATCTCTTTAACTGTAGTACAAATGAAATACAATTAAATATTTAAGTTCAACTAAAAATATTTAAGCTTAGCTAAATATTAAGCATGTTATAAAGAAATACTATTAGAAAAGAACTTTAGATACCACTTTTTTTTTTTTTTTCCTCAAACTAATAAATATTTGCAATGTTTTAATATGCTACCATTTCATAAAAGAACTAAAATTTTGTCTTTATATGACAGTTTAACACACATATTAAAACTGGTTAGCAGTATAAATTGTAACCAGTAACTAAAAATAGTTATCATGAATAAATGAATAATATAGGCTAGCTAACTAATAAATGATCAACATTTTTTAATATTAATAACAATATTTTGAATTTTTATTTCAGGTCCTTACTATCAAAATAACTTTATTGAAAAAATAATCAAATCTTTAAAAGTAACCTTTAAATTTAAAGCTAACTACTTATACAAAAAAATATACATACACATTCAGCAGCAATCTTTATGCAATAAAATAACGTTCATCTGCTAATTTCGATGCAGTTAATAATAAAATAAAAAGTTATACTTACAAGGAGTTACATCAAAATCACACGAAAAAAAATATTCTAGTTTTTAATTGACTAAACTTTCTGATCAACACTTGGATAATCTGTACACCAAACAAAATTTTAAAAATCATACATTAAAAAAATTGTAATCTTACATTCAACGAGTTGACAGAAAAAAATGTTATAGTTCAAAAGAAAAAAACAACCCGACTCAAAGCAAAATAATGTTAAAAGTCACTCATTAAAAATTTCGATCGCCACAAAATCTAAAAAGGATATTCTAATAAACTAACAAAAAAAGTATTAATCGTTCAGTAATTCGATCACAATATTGCAGAACACAAGTAAAAAAGCAAACAAGTATCAATTTACGTTTAAAACTGCAGATGTTAATCTAACACAACGAAAGACCCTGACATTAAAATCACTAGCCATCAGAACGGAAATCCTTACAAAATTCGAACACTACTTAGTGTTATTAAAATCAAAACAAACATACACAGGCCTAACTTAATGGGTTTAATCGGTGCATTTTTATCGTCCTTTCGCTCGAAAACTTCCCAGAATATGCCACAAATTAGTAACATTGCAAACTTTCCCACACCCGTTCCCGGTCTCAGTCGGCAGAATTAGACAATAAAAATGCAGAAATACCTTCTCTAGCCTTCAAGTAGACCGTATTGGCAACAATGTTCTCTAATTCCATTAGTTCCAGCGTGGTAATTCCAGAAAAATTGGGTTCGCTAAGAACCCACCGCAAACAGATTCAAGAAAGTCAACTCGCACGGCCGTACGATCGCGAGTTACGAAGAGATGTGTCTTCACTCAGAATACGCTGCGCCGTACAGGGAGGCTCGGATAAATCTAAAATGGCGAAACAGGGCTCCTCCGAGCATTCACGGTTCCGTTCGCTTATTGGCCGAGATAACAGCATCCCCGGAGCGGACTCAGGAAGCGCTGGAGATTTTCAGGGAGGAGACTAGATTAGAAAAATCAACACTTTTTTTTTTATTCAGGTCTGTTTTAAAAGTTCGAGTGTCCATTAGTTGTGGAAACTTTAAACTTGGAGTTAATAAAATATTGAAGTTAATGGAACGAAGGCTTTTTGTTTTGGCATTTCTCGTAGATAGAAGTAGTGCACGAATTAAATTTTGGGAAGATCCCTTTTATAAGAGTGAAAAAATTATTTACATTTATGGGCGAGAGGATAATAGGCAAGAGTCATTGATCAAAGGCTTTTATTAGGTGTGTGTAACTTTCATACCGGTGCATACGTGCATTATATAATGGGAGGGGGAGGAATGGAAAAGGGTGAATTTAAAGTGTTATTGCACCTTATATAAACTCTGTCAAGTAGGGGTCATATGAAAACTTTTCACTCGTTTGATAGGGTTTTCTGTAAACATACTTTAAAATTCATTGTATATTATGAAATATGGATGTTTTAACATTCGATATGACAAACATTTTTAAAGAATTACACTGAAATTTTTCTAGGCAAGAAAAGCTTTTAGAGATTATGTATTATTCATCATGTCATTATTTCTCCGCATTTTAAAACTTAAACTGTTATTTTTTTTAACAGGAAAATAAATGGGTCCACTTTCTGAGAGTTTGAATTTTCTAGTGCTGGTAATGGAATATATTTATCAAATATAAAATGTTGCTTTCAAAATTTGTTCAGAGTCTTGGAGAAATGGATTTTTTTAAAAGGAAAACAGTGTCTCTCACCAATCATTCCACTAGATGATTTATTTACAATTTGGAATGTCAAGTGCAGAATTATTTGTCATAGTAAAAGGAGAATAATGTTTCCGTTAGTTTCATTTTTGATTAATAAGTTTTAAATATGCTTCATTAATTTATATTTTAATCATCCCTTTTTCTAATGTTGTTGTCAGTATGAAATTAATTTTTCAGTGGAAATTAATCGAATGCATCTTAATTTAATGTATGATCATAGTATAAATTTGCAATTACCAATAAATGAATTGTTGTAAGCTCATGCATATTCATTCATTTCTTAGAAACCCTCAAAATTTTCGACAACTTTCATTACAGAAATATAATATGCATAACTAATTCTTTGATGTTTTTACTTCCTGATTTAGAGCCATAGTCTATTGATGAGAGGAATTAATAAGCTAAAACTTCACTCCCTGAATTTCACAATAACCAAAATGCTCGTATTTTGCCACTACGGCCAAATCCAGGCTCAAATCCGCAAACTACATATTATGACAATACCACTAACCTACCAGGTTCTGTAAAATCAGAAATATCAACCTTTAAATGGAAGTCGATGTATTATAAACCGAATTTAACGATAGAATTATTTATATGCAAAGAACAAGACACATCAACACAAAAAACAAAGAAGAACTAGTTGTTGCCATTTTTAGGTTAAGAATTGGACACAACTGCCTGAAGCTGAGCTTTGTGAAGGAATAAGTCACCATAGTATATTATAAACCATGTTATTTCTGCTCGCTAGATGACAGAATCCAAGTCAAAGACATATCTAGCTATGTATTCCGATAAAATGCAGTAGATTAATTTTGGTTTGTCACCCTACGGTCATCTTGTGCAAACGAGGGCTAAACAGACCGGAACCTACAGTTTAAAGTGGATTTCGTACCAAACAAACATCCATGCCCCTGCCAGGATTCGAACCTGAACCCTGTGATACCAACGGCCAGAACGCTAGCCACTTGGGCACCAAGCCGCACATGGCGTAGACATGTGAGGCCTGGTGGCCAAGTGGCTAGCGTGGAGTAGACAGAATAACCTTCTATTTAGAGTCGATAAGGTACAGGATAGAAGAAAAACAATTTGACTGAGCAACATGTTTTATAAAACAAAATTCGAGTAGCGTGGTAGAAACTCGCGACTTTTTATAATAATATGACCTATGACCATTAAGCTAGTTGTTGGTTGAATGATTATTTATTTATTATATATATATATATATATATAGCCACACCACTCACGCAGAGGTGTGGCTTGCAGGCTTGAGTCCCACAAGCCCATAAGTGAAATGTGTGTACGTGTTTAAACTTATGATCGCTTCCCACTTAGACTAAATTATTTTTTATTAAATACTTAGTATTTAAATGAATCGGTGTTTTTCTTATCATTGTCAATTTTATTATCGCGACTGAGTTTGTTGATTGAGTCAAAGTTTTTCCTGGTTGAGTTTCACTAAATATTCATCAAAATATTGAAGTTGACATAAACGATGTAATCGAGAAACTGGCAAAGGAGAAAATATTAAATTTTAATTTATAATTTGTTGATGAAATTTATTTTTACAATTAAATTTTTATTTTGTGTGCAATATTTCTCTTTTCTATTTATTTGAAAGCAATGAGTGCAATGTAAAAATTATCAATAAAAAAAAAAATTAATATATCAAATTTGGACTTCAGATATCTTTTCTATTACTTATAGTTTAATGTGACCTATTGAGTTTTCATAAACAATTGTGCTTTGTTTTGTTCAACCCGTTAACGAAAACAAAATCCTGGGTGTGAGCTTGTATCTATATATTAACGGGGCTTATTATGTATATATTTACGCTTGTATATTATTTTCGTTAACGGGTTGAACAAAACAAAGCACAATTGTTTATGTTGCATATACATATACAACAGAACCCTCTAACTCACTCAAAATAGTAGTCAAGGGACTATCAGTTGATACATATGTAGACGACATCAAAACAGAACTGCATAACCTTGGATTTAATGTGACAAAAGTTATACAGTTCAACAAATGGTGAACAAAAGAGCCAATATTCATGACAGAACTAAAAAGAATTCTCAAGATGGCACATATTTAGAAAATAACTAGATTGCTTTATTTCACCATACATATCGAGCATTTCACGAGAAGAAACCTAACTGCTCAGTGTTTCAACTGTAAACACTTTCATCATTCCTGAGTAAATTGCAGAAGTCAAACCATGTACCTTAAATGTTGAAAAGATCACATAGCAGCTGCGTGCAAATCAAAGAAGCTAACCAACCCTAAAAGCATTAATTATGGTGATCCTATATATTGCCTCTTGTAGAGGATGTAAAGCTTTCCCGAAAGATAACCTTAACAAGGGACAAACTATATCGTAATACCGACCCAGTCAACAATTTCAATAAAAAACTTCATACAATCAAATGTCTCCATTTCACAGCTTTTCAAGACAGCTCTTCACAAACTCAAACTCATCCTATCACTGAAGCATTTGGTTCCTCTGACCTCCTCTCTCCACTTCTCCTTAAAGAACTTCAATGTATCATGGATGCATTTTCCAAACTTTTTGATGCTGTTAAACAAATGCACCAAATTCAAAATTCACTAGACAAGTTTGGAATACTGATCATGTGTTGCAATGATTGCACTGATTTCAAAATTTCAAGCTTCTCAATTTCGAAAAGCCTTCAAATTTATCCCTCTGGAGATTGGGGCCCCTGCGGGGTCGGTGTTCTCCAAAAAGCTAATCGTCAATCAATCTAACCTGACACTCGCCAATCCCCACTAGTCCAAAGCAACAGGTTGGAGCCCATGACTGGAGATGAGTCATGCTTTCCAATTAACATTTAAAACACTTTCCCCTCTTTGCACACTTGAATCCTTTACCCTATGTCACTTCTTATTCTGAGCTTCAGTACATTAATTGTCTCTTTAGCATGATACAACTCAACACTTTAGCTTAATGTAGATATACAGGTATTTATTCCGACACGTAAGTTAATTGATAGTTTACTGTTATTTGTGTTGTCCTTCTTCCAAGTCAGAAAGTCCATGAAATTTCTATTCACCCTCTGAAGTACGGACACTCTCTATAATCCGACATGTAAGCTGTCCCATAGATTTTGGATTAGAGAGTCTACTGTATGTGTGTGTATTCTCGATAATATCTTTCTTGACACCACCTAGCAAAGGCATATAAGGTTTTTGGGTAAACTAGCAAACCTTTTCTAAAAGATTAAGTAGAAGTTACAGATTTTTTTTTTTTTTTAATGCTATAGTAGAGTCCTGACTATCCGAGCTCCTCTTAAACGAGTTACTGAACGAAAAAAAAAAAAAAAAAATATATGGGCCTTTTTTTCCATTCTGTTTCTGTAAAGTGTTCATAATTGTTAAATTCTATTAAAATGAATACAAAAGAAAAGTAACGGAAAAGAGCCACTGTTTCGCTTGAAACCTTGCTGAAATATTTATCGAATGAAGAATTGATTTCTTGCTTATGTAATCCTTGATGTAGAAGATATTGCCCAGTGGATGAATGCTAATGAACATCAAGAAATTACAGATGATATGATTAAAAACCATGAACAACAGAGCAGTGATGATGAAAACGATGACCATCAGAAGAAAATGGCATATTTTTAAGTTAGACGGATAAAGCTATTGAATACATTCAGCAACAAGAAGGGGCTATATCTGCTTTCTGATGACATGGCGTAATATTGCAGCAAAAAGAAAGTTCAGCATCCCACAAGCAAAAAAATATCAAAAACTTCTTCAAATGAAATTTTTTTTTAAATATTTTTATGAAACCATTGGAAGTGTACACCATAAGTACTGTAAGTACATGCAGTATCATAAAAATTAATAAATTTTATGTATATTTATAACTCTCCTCTTTATTTAGTGGCAATTTATGTAAATCAGGCTTATCCGAGTTTTTTGCTTAGCAGAGGTTATATTAACTTCGAGACTGTTTCAGTTTGAATTCATATTTGTTGCAAAAATAGCTAGACAACATTTTTATCAATCTTGTTTTCTTCTTGTATAAACTAATTTACTTTTCGTTTTATCAAAGAAATCTTAAAAAGCTTATCAAAAGTGGGTAAAACTTCATCTGTCTAAAATACGGTATTTAATTTACTTTATTTTCATATGCATACATACCATATTTTAGGACAAAGGGGGTAATTTTTTTTTCCATGAAGCTGGTGATTTTTTTTTTTTTTTTTGGGGGAAATATTTCACTTAAAACGAAATTTCATCAGATTTAAATGTATAAGATGTATTCGAAAGCAGTTTTAATTTTAACTTGCATCGTTTGAAATCCTTCTACCTCAAAATAGATTAAACAACAAACGTATTTAATTAACGCTTCATTTCAGAGCATCTTATAATTCATATCTCATCATTGATCTCTGAGCTTGCCTGTCACGATTTCAGCGAAATCTTTGAGTGACTTAGAAATGAGGGAAAAATTCCTTTCATTTTAGATGGTGTGTGTGACCAGTTAAAATACAACAGAGAGCACTAACTGTTTTTAAAAAGAAGCGTATTAAATTTTTTGTAATAATAAACATCTTTCGGAATTGAGGCTTCGATCTTCTGAATTCTATTTAATTAGAGCTTAAATTTATAATAAATCATCACCTTTAGAGAAATCTAATTACAGGTCGCGCACCATTGAACAGATAGGCACATTAATTATGTAGATTAGAAAACCCCTCCATAAGTTTAAAGATGGTTGGAGAGTGTAAAATGCTCAGATGTAGTCTGTGGAAATATTTATTACAAATTACGATGGTGAGGGAAAAAAGGAATTAGAAACAACAACATATAAATATTTCAGTTAATTCATTTCGGTATTTAATTTGCACTTAATTCTGGAGCATCTTAAAATTAATTACAATTAATCATTAATAATGTCTTAGTTTGCCTGCCATGTGGCATAGAAATGGGAATTGGAAAAGTGCATTTCATTTTAGATAATATGTGTTGTGAGAAATCATCTGTGTAATTGCAACGGACAACAGTTAGCTGTTATAAAAGGTGATTTTTTTTTTTTTTTGCAAGGATAAAAAAATTTTATGGTTGGCGCTTTGAGTTACTGAAGCGAAGGAGCTCAGTTCGAACCCTGTCACGCACCATATAACACAGCTACAGATAGATGTGTTATTTCAGTAGACTTGAAAGTCTCCAGGAGGCTTATAGACCGTAGTTGGAGAGTGTGAACAGCTCAGATGCAGCCTCTGGAAATTACAAATTGCGATGGCGAGGAGCCAAAAGAATTAGAAACAATGGTATATAGATATTTCAGTTAATTCAATTCGGTATTTAATTTGTGTTTAATTCCGGAGCATCTTACAATTAATTATTATTAAAGTGTTAGTTTGCTTGGAACGTTTTCAGACTAATTGTCATGCGGCTTAGAAACGGAGTTGGAAAAATATATTTCATTTTAGATGGTATGTATTGTGATATATTATCTGTTTAATTGTAACAGACAACAGTGACTGTTATTAAAAGATGAGGGTTTTTTCAATGATAAAAAAAAGTTATGGTTGAAATTTCGAGTTTTCAAGTTTCAAGTTCGAACCTTATCCCACATCATATAACAGTTCCCATTTATACGCTGCATAAAGACATGCTATTTCTATAGACATGAAAGTCTGTCCGTGAGGCTTGTAGACGGTGGTTGGAGAATGTGAACAGCTGAGATGCCGCGTCTGGAAATTACAAATTGCGATGGCGAGGAGCAAAAGGAATTAGAAACAACATCATATAAATATTCCAGTTAATTCAATTCGGTATTTAATTTGCGCTTACTTTCGAGCATCCTACAATTAATATCTCATTATTAAAATCTTAGTTTGTCTGTCATGTTTTTAGACGAATTGTTATGTGTCTTAGAAATGGGGTGGGATATGTTCCTTTTATTTTAGATGGTATGTGTTGTAAGAAATCATCAGTTTAATTGTAACAGACAACAGTGGCTGTTATTAAAGGTGATATTTTTACAATGATAAAAAACTTAGGTTAAAGCTTCGGGTTTCTGAAGCGAAGGAGATCAGTTCGAACTTTGTCCTGCACCATATAACAGTTTCCGTTTATACGCTGCAGATAGACATAATATTTCTGTAGGCTTGAAAATCTCTCCATATAGCTTGAAGAATGTGGTTGGAGAATGTGGACAGCTCAGGTGCAGAGTCAGGAAATTACAAATTGCGATGGCGAGGGACAAAAGGAATTAGAAACAACAGCATATAGATATTTCAGTTAATTCAATTCGGTATTTAATTTGCGCTGAATTCCGGAGCATCTTACAATTAATATCTCATTATTAACATCTTATCTTGACAGTGGCGTTTTTGACGAACTGTTGTGTGGCTTAGAAATGAGGGAATAAGTTCCTTTCATTTTAGATGGTATGTGCGGGGAGAAGTTGTCAGTTAAAGATGTAACAGAGACAGTGACTGTTATTAAAAAGTGATATTTTTTACAATGATAAAAAAAAAAAATTTACGTTTGAAGCTCCATGTTTCTGATGCAAAGGAACTCAGTTCGAGCCCTGTCATGCACCATATAACAGTTTCTATTTATACGATGCAGATAGACATGGTTCTCCATGAAGCTTGAAGTCGGTGGTTGGAGAATGTGAACAGCTCAGGTGCTGCTTCTGGAAATTTAAGATTGCGATGGCGAGGAGCAAAAGGAATTAGAAACAACAGTATATAGATATTTCAATTAATTCAATTCGGTATTTAATTTGTGCTTAATTACGGAGTATCTTACAATTAGTTGCAATTAATCATTATTAAAGTCTTAGCTTACCTATCACAGTTTTAAAATGAATTGTTAATTGGCTTAGAAAAGAGGATTGAAAAAGTACATTTCATTTTAGATGGTATGTGTTATGAGAAATCATCTGTTTAATTGTAACAGACATTTAATTGTTACAATTAAACAGACAATCTGTTTAATTGTAACAACAGTGACTGCTATTAAAAGGTGATATTTTTACACTGATAAAAAATTTATGGTTGAAGCTTCGTATTTCTGAAGCGAAGCAGGTTTGAACTACCTGTCACGCCCCATATAACAATTTCCATTTATACGCTGCAGATAGACATGTTATTTCAGTAAACTTCAAAGTGTCTCCATAAGGCTGGTTGAAGAACATAAACAGCTTTGGAAATATTTATCACCAGTTGCGATAAAGAGGCGAGAGGGATTAAAAACAACAGCATGCAGTTATTCAAATTAATTCAATTCGTTATTTAATTTGAGCTAAATTCCGGAGTATCTTACAATTAGTATCTCGCTCCTTTAGTCTTTCCATGAGACTTGAAGACGGTGGTTGGAAAACATAAACAGCTTTGAAAACATCTATTACCAATTGCGATGGTAAAGAGGCGAGAGGAATTAGAAACAACAGCATGCAAATATTTCAGTTAATTCAATTCGGAAATGAACAAAATCTTAAACAATTCATATCACGTGTATATTACAAACAACTTTTAAGCCTAAATCCGCTTATCAGGGCGCAGATGAGAATGCATAAAAATCAGCATTTTTGCAATTGCGATGAGAACTGCAATAGGAATCCAACCTATTAGCAGGAGCGAAATGAGTTTCATCAGAGATGCTGAACGTTTCAACTGACATTTCAGATTGTCGACAACGTTTGCGATATACGTAAAAGCTTTACACTTCCTAATGTAATTTTTGTCTACGTATTTTATGATGATCTGTTGAGAATTCAAGGTAAGCGATTAAATCACATCTTATCAAATGACGCTCGCAATGAAAAGTATCAGTTTAGAGCATATGCCATTCTAATCATATTCTGTAAAAATAAGCTGTAAAATTATCATATTAAAATCAAACTGTAACCAATAATTCTTTGTTTATGAATGCCTGTCACATTGACCTAGGCCATTTGCCACTAGCACGACAAATATGAGCCATAGGGAGCCTGCTACAGCCCACTGCATTTTTTGTGGTACATCGGTGAGTCTCGATGTCCTCTTACGTATCCCACGAACAACTCATCGACGGGTGATGAAGGGAGGGCATTGCTTCAAAGGAGAACTTTTAGAGGGGACACTGCACCTGTGGGTCGTCTGGAAAAAATGGCAATGAAACTCCCACTAGGTAACCTAACTTCCGATTCGAGAAGATCATACACAATCACATCAAGTCTCTTAGTTTCTGAAAGCAGTGACTGCAACAAACAATCTCCCGGGGATTCGAACCCAAATTCTCCTATACAATGTATTTTTCCACTACATTTTTCATAAACATCCTCGAGTATTTTTTTCCCTGGAGCTCAATGGAAAAAGTCTGGCATCCAGATTTCTCGTGCCTATTTCTGGTTTCTCTTTTTCGGAAACTTAAAGTGCTGAAGTTGCTGAGACTCTTAAAAAGAACAACGAAAACTGTTGCTTTTTTTTACTGTACTGCTTTAAACTTGAAGAACTCTAGAAAAAGGCTTAGATATAGTAGAACATTAATGAGATTTGACGAAAACATCAAAACATTGTTAAATTAAAACATCAAAACATTGAAAACATCAAAACATTGCTAATTCTTTTAATATTTTCTAATAACTGATAATCTGTATCAGTTGTTTCGAAAAAGGATGACCTTATTTCAACTTATTTCGAATTTTATTTTCTCGTTTCTTTAGTGAATTTTTCATCTAACCCAAATTTTTCTGATAATGGGACCTTTTCCCTAAATTAGCTTCGTTAAAATTTCACTACGAGGATCAGAATTGCCTTTGTTACATTTAATGCGAATACAATTTCGGTAGTTTAAAATGTGTTTCCTTTTAAAACCATTATTTGAATTTAATTCTTAGAAAAAGAAGATGAAAGACTTCTTGATAAAGATTCTTTTTTAGCTAAAAAATATACGAAGAATGATAATTTTATCGAAATTAATCTGTAATAGAATGTATAGTACTGCATAGTTATTCTATGCCATGAAAAGTAATTTACTGTTCCTGCTTATTTTGTCGATACAAATTTGTGATTAAAAATTATTCTTAAGTGATTTTCACTCAAGAAATCTTTTTTAAACTCATGTTTGGGAAAATTGCAACACCATGAAGGACTTACGCGAGTGAGCTGAAATTTTCAGGAAATGCAAATTAGCGCATGATATGCAAATGATTAGAATTTCAAATCCGTAGCGCATGCGTATGCTGAGCAGCGCCCTCTGAACGGCGGATGGATCCGAATAAATAGACGGCTGTAGCGGGTGTGTATGGTTATCGGTGGTTATCTGCTAGTGGTAAACGTTAGCTCAATCGTTACTTATGCCTCTTCGACGAAAGGGAGCTAGATTTGAACAACTTACAGAGTTTGAACGGGGAGAATCATCGGCCTTCGTGAAGCTGGATTGTCTTATCGTGCAGTAGCCGCTCGTGTGCAGTGTAACAGCAGCACAGTGATGCGTCTTTGGAAGCAGTGGACGGACGAGTGTCGGACAACTCGGAAATCCGGGAGTGGACCCCGAAATGTGACGTCAGCTCGCGATGATAGACACCTGGTCCGCATGGAGCTGACGGACCGTATAGCTTCCTCTAGACAATTGGCAGCACAGTGGTCAATAGCTACAGGTATTTCATTGTGTGCTTCATCAATTCGTAGACGTCTGCTGCAGCGTGGACTGCGCGCAAGGACTCCTTTATACAGGATCCCTCTCACGCTAAACCATCGCCGCCTGCGGCTACAATGGGCCGCTCAGCATAGAGACTGGCGTGCTGATTGGCAGCATGTCGTGTTTTCTGACGAATCCAGCTTTAATTTGTGGTACCATGATGTCCGCATTCGTGTCAGACGCTATGCTGGTGAACGCCACCTTCCGGAGTGCATTATCGAACGCCACAGTGGACGAACACCCGGAGTTATGGTCTGGGGTGCCATAGCATATCATGGACGATCTCAATTGCTAAGAATTGTGGGCAATCTAAACAGCAACCGGTACATCAGTGAAGTTCTACAGCCCCAAGCTGTTCCCTTCCATCAAAGCTTGCCAGGCGCTGTATTTCAACAGAACAATGCCCGCCTTCATATCGCTAGGACTGTTCAATTTTCTTTGCAACGCGGCAGGTACAGCTTCTTCCTTATCCTGCGTATTCCCCGGATATGTCGCCGATTGAACATGTGTGGGATTTCGTTGATCGGCGTCTCGCTCGTGATCCTCGTCCTGTTGCTTCTGCAGACGAACTTTGGGTTTGCATACAAACAATATGGAATGCTCTTCCTCAGGCAGACATTCAAAATTAGTTTGACTCCATGCCACGTCGTGTAGCAGCACTTATTGCGGCGCGTGGTGGCTACACAAAATACTGATTCCGATCTCTTGTTATTGTTTGTTTGCTTTGAACATTTAATCATTTATTTGTACCACTACCACTCAACTGTGTATTAAATTTCATTCAATTATGACGATTCCTTCATGGTGTTGCAATTTTCACAAACATGAGTTTATATATTACTTAATAACCTTCACTTATCTTCCCCCTGAACTTTATGTATTCGGTAAAGCTACAGCTTAAATTAGTATAAAAAGCTTATCAAGAGGGGTAAAAGTCTCATAAATTATTCATTCAGGTTTATTTGTGGCACAATACGAATAATCAAATATCTAATTATCAAATATTTAATTTAGATCAACTATATTAGATATTTGATTCTAAAATGTCCCCCTCACCGTTTCAAAAATTTATATTGGAAGTGATTTAAACTTCTCAGATAATGTATTGATTGAAAGTTGGGGCAACTAACAAGCGCAGTGAGCAGGCAAATGGGTATAGATTCGAATCCTTTGTCGGCATCTACTGCAAATCATTGTCTTCAGAAAACGAGCAATAGAGATTATGGCAATATCTCTAAAGCGTCTAGCATCAATAGTGAAGCTGCCTGGTGGGTGGTTACTATGTTTTCTCCCATACGACAAGGCATTGTGGGGCAATTATCCCTAAATATCCTCCCGGAAAGTAATGTCTTACCCCCATTGTGAACTATTCGTTGCATACACAAGTAGTACATGAGGTCCACCGATGTTCAACAACAAAAAAGCTTATTAAACTTTTAGGTAAGTTACATCCTGTAGATTCATTCGCACAATTAAAATATAATAATTATAATGTATAACATAATTATTACACATAAGAATTATAATTTTATAGAATCCTTTGTAATTTCTGTTCTCGGAAATGAGAAGACTCGATGCTATTTAGATAGCATCCCCAATAACAGTCAAGCTGCCTGGTGGGGGTTTTCTAGATTTTCTCCCATACAACACTCAAATCTAGGGAAATTGCGCCTAAAAGTCCTCAAGAGGAAAGGTCCTTCCTTCATCTCTCGTCGATAATCTGTTCATGGTATACATGAATGAGACACGAGGGTCAGTCATGTACACTCATTTACAGCAATGGCTGGTACAGCAGCAACCCATGTACCCCATGTGCAGCTGATTTTTTTATGTTTTTTTTTTTTTTTTATGGTTTTCAGTAAATTTTCAAAAACTTTTTTCCAGTTTTAATAATAATATATATAATATATATAATATATATATATATATATATATATATATATATATATATATATATATATTATTAAGAGGAATTTCAAATCATTACAATAAACCTTCCAAGAAACCATTTGATTGTTATTGATAACCAATTGATCTTTTCACCTTGAATAAGATTGTTCGTAACAATGAAATTGCTGAATGATGAAATGCTTTTATATTCGTGTTCATCTTCAGTATTCATATAAAACTGTTGCTGCCTGAGGTCATTTTTAAACAATGGAGCTTTAAGCAAATATGCAATTAATTAAACATTATTTGTAATAAGATATAAGAAAGTAATCATATTCAACGTGAAAGAAATATTCATGTGTTAATGTTTGGCGTTTAAATGTCAGGTATTTTGACCTCAGATTATTTGCCATTTCAATGGCAGATATGTAGATTTAACGTTAAGCAGGGCGCACACTGGGAGCCTGCTCTATAGTATCCGCATTTTGCTACTCTCAATTTTGAATGAAGGTGTTAGTATCCTTATCCTTATATCCTTGGTCCCAATGGGAGGACTTTCTAGTCAAAGGATTTATTGTCCTCGGCATCAGTACGAATCATGTATCATTATTATAAATGCTTTTAGAGCAATGACTTGAATTTTTATGTAATATTGCTTTCGAATGTTATAGTAAGGATCCACCATGCATTCCCACAAAAGCTATAACCTTGAACTCAAAGTTAATAGATCTCTCTTTCAAGGACAGGTTGACCCTTACGTTAGATTTTGGACACTGACTTTTATTTCGCCCGTTAGACTTTGGAACCGATAATTAGAGAGGGGGAAAGAGAAAGGGAGTGTGGAGGATCGAAAGAAGGTCCCAGGCAGTATTGTAGGGTACAAAAACCCTTAAACGAACATGTTTTTAAGATGACTTTATAAATATTTGTTATATAATTGTGTTTGGTGAGTTATGTATTGCAGTTGTGCAGTGCTGTCTTTGAAATTTTAATAAACATGGAAGCTTAAACATCACGTTTTTATTTCGGGAAGTAATCCATGAACAACATTGAATCAAGACCACACGCATATACATTTTTATTTCTATATATCAATTTCCAAACATTTCCATTGTTAAAACTCTTACTTCATTCTGAGTTTATAATGGATATGTTATTTTAAATCTATCCATTATTCTTTAAATTTTCTATTTTTATTTTTAATGTACTTAACCGGTAAAAACGTTTTCGAAACTCTCAATTGCAACATCTTTGTCTCTTCTTATTTAAAAAGCCTTGGAAATTTCTAAGGAAATTTTCATTTTACGAAAAACAAAGCAATATTTTAATTACAAAAATTTATATTTACGACTTTTAAAGATAAAAAAGAAAATGAAAGCTTTAATTAAATTTTTGCTCACAATACTCACAATATCATATTTTGTGACAGGCACCAGGCTGAGCTGTAAAAAATTGATTTATTGCTCGTCATCATCGATCTGAGTTACATTTGTTTTATTCGTCGAATATAAAGTTGCAATCGGATTTTTTTAATTTTAAACGTCACACAAGAATGATGAGCTTTTCCTTAAAAACTAGTCAACCATTTACAGTAGACATATCTTCCGTTTCAGTTATATCATTCAATATTCAAGGCTTTAATACATTAAAGAAAATGCTAGTAGCTTTAACGTAATTATTGTTCACAATATCATATTTTATGACGGGCGCCATGTTGGACTATAAAAATTTATTTATTGATCGTTATTATCGATCAGAATTCCATTTGTTCCATTTGTGAAATGTCATGTTATGGTCTTTTTTTTAAATCTTTTAAATGTCGCAAAAGAACAATGAGCTTTTCCTTAAAAACTAGTCAACCATTTACAGCAGACATCAGACATAATTTTTCAATTTAGTACCATCATTCTGAAACCATTATCATCTCCCTGATGGGTCTAAATTGAAAGATGAAATATCTTAGGTGCATGGAACTGAATCCTTAATTTTTCTTTTCTATTATAAATCTCTGTAATTTTTTCAGCGTTTGTGTTAATCCCCCCTTACCGTATGTAGCAGGAATATCTGACTCTCACGAATTCAAATTATTACTATCAAATTTCTTTTCATTTCGAAGGTCATGTTAGAATTCTAAGATAATTTAGAAATGAAAAAAGCTTCTGAAATCATGATCAAAAGATTTTCATTTTAAGATCATGTTAGAAATAAAAGAATCGTCATTATTAGATTTTATTTATTTTTTTTTTTTTTAAGAAAGTATTTCATGAACCTTTTGGGGCTTTTGAATTAATATTCTTACGATTTGATTCTTAAAATTTTATTTATTATTATAAAAGATATATGAATGAGTCTAATCTTGACATCTGACAGATGAATTTGGCGTTATGTTCTACAACTCATAGAAATAGGACAATAAAATAACCCATATCAATTCTAATGTTTCTCAAACTATATTTTTCTGTTGAGCATCACGAGGGCTCGTGTTTCACTTATGTATACCAATAAGCCAACCAAAGGTTAATGATAGAAGAACATTGCATTCCGGAAGACTTTTTGGGTAACTATATGTCACGTGTGTGTCATATGAGCGAAAACTCGGAAAATTCCCACATGGCACTCTGACTATAACTATGAGAACTCTTTACAGACCTTTCTGCAATCGACATCGGGTCTCCTCGTTTCTGAAAGCAAGGGCTGCAACAGATGCTGCCAACAGATTCAACAGAGAAATAAAAAGATTTTTCTGTAATTATTCTGTTGCATTTATACACCTTGTCGTTTAATAGGAAAACTAATGAATGATATTTCTTCTATTTAGGATTTATTTATTTTTTTATGATGCCTGATGCCAAAGGCATACAAAAATATGACAACATTAGATGATGCCCTTCACTTCATAGATCACAAATCAAATGTTTTACTAACTGATCTCTTAATTTTGAAAAACTTGCATAAAAATTCTGCGAGAGAAGTATAATTTCTATGAAAAAAAAAAAACAACTATAGAATGTTTTACTCGCCATTAAGTCATGTGGATGTAATGCTATTCAAAATAAGTTTTAGTTCGCAATTCCATCTGTTTCTTTATTTGAAACTTATTTTGTCTTGGATTTTAGTATAATTTTGGATGTATTTATTTTGTGATGGGGAAAAAGGTTCGCTAAGTACGAGTTTTTAGAAATCCGACTTAGTGACCCGAAAATCAAACTAATTCGAATTATCACTCATAATCAGCGCAACAGCCCCATGGTGAGCCAAGGCTGTCTGCCTGCTGCCAGATTTCGAGACGAGACATGTTTTCTTTTTACGGGGTAGAGTTATCAGCCCAACGCCCTACAGCCATATTAGACTGAGACCTACAGTTTAAATTGGATTCCAAACCCCTACAAAAATTCATGGCAAAGCCGGGACTCAACCTGAAACCTGTTGCCCTGAGCGTCAGAGCGTTAGTCACTCGACCGTCAAGCCCCAATTATTAGGGATTACGGTAATATTTTTACTTAAGAAAGCAGAGAAAGTTCTGAAAGAAAGATTTCCTTATGACAGCAAGATATATCTTTAACCAACACCTAAAAATCCCTCCCCCTTCCCGCTTTCCAAAAATGGTCATTTACAGTAAAAAATACTTATGGTATTTTTATGAGAAAATTTTACACGTATATATACAATTGGTTACAGAGACACATCAATTCATGAAAGATTAAGTTTTAAAAATCAATCTTTTAGAGATTTATTATCAATAGAAGTAGATATCATTAACTGAGATTCATTATCTGAAAAAAAAATGCTTATTACAAATATGCAAAATGAGTCATGTCTTATCATATATCATAAAATAAGTAAAACTGATTTAAACTACTTCTCAAAATACCATTAATGAGATCTTTATTCTGATTTAAAGGCGTCCTTAATTTCTAATAAACTTTCATAATTTCCTTGGTTTTAAATGAATAATCACAGGTGTTAAAAGTTATTGCTTAATTTCTATAATTTATTCTCTTTAAAGAGAAGGGGGAATAAGATTCTTGATAAATCTATCCATGAGTTAATTGGTTCTACCAAAATCGATTAAGTCAAGTTTACTGAAACCCTTCAGCTATTTAAAAATTCGACTGTATAAACAAATCTATCTCTGTTATCAACTATATTAAAGAGAAAGTAAAGTTTGTTTAAAATTAAAGATTTCAGTGAAAATACTCAAACTTGAAAGTAGTCAAGGACACGAAAAACTCTTTCTCCCAAACAATATCCATATTTTTAAGGAGGATTAAACAATGTCCATATATTTAAAAAAAAAAAACAAATTTTTTTAATTGTAATCTTATGGGCCGATATACAGATTACACATAAAATTTAGAATTTATTCTAAGAACAATCTTTTACAAAAAAAAAAAGAAAAAAAAAAGAAATATAGAATTCAAAGAAATTTTCTTTTCTTGAAAAATCTCGTTTTCCTTTGAAATAAAATTGTCTTTGCTTTCATCCCAGACGATGTTTCAGAACAATTTTACATTAATTTTTCTTCTGAATTAATTTTTATTAAATTATTTTATTTAATAATTACTCTATTATTTTTGTAAATAAATATTATGTATAAAAAGCTTGTAAAAGAAATTTTAAAAAGAAAAAAAAATCGTGAAGGAAATTTTTATAAAAATTCTTCAAAGAAATCTAAACAAAAAAACTCGTAAATAAAATTTAAAAAAATGCCTTGAAAGATATCTAAAAAAAAAAAAAATGAACGAAATCTGGAAAAAAAAAAAAAAAAAACAATCGTGAAAGAAATCTAAACAAAACTCATGAAAGAAATTTAAAAAAATCGTGAAAGATATTTTACAAAAAAACTAGTAAAAGAAATTTTAAAAACAATTACAGATTTCAGTGAAAATATCCAAAATTAAAAGTGGTCAAGGATACGAAAACCGAACTCCCGAAAACAATACCTGTATTTTTAAAAGTAAAAATCATAATAATACATGCCATCAATCTTGTGTTAATTATCAACACAAGAGTCGGGAATCGGATCATCTAAAGATGGATTTAGTAGAATAAAGAGATTAAAAAGTCGATGCTCATGAATCGATAGATTTGGAAACAAACAAGAATTAAAAAGTGGAACAGTTGGAGATGAACCGGGAACGCATAAAGGTTAAAGAGCACATTGAAGAGAATCAAAGCTACTTGATCGGCGAATGAAAGTCGAGTGTCCTGGAATTATTGATTATGCTCCCAAAATCCAGGTAGGGGTCGTAACCCTGCGCTGTCCCCCCTAATCCACGACTTCGGCGTCCCTACCACGTCATACTTAATCTTCCTTCACTACGTTCTAGCAAGCTGAAGTACGCTATTTTAATGCAGAATTATTATTTTATCACTAAACTATTTTGAGATCTTACTAAATTATTGAGCATTAAGGCATTGTTCTTCCCTTAGCCCTGCTTGTAACTCTGTGCCTTTACTTTTTTTTAATTTGAGATTTATTTCTGAATAAGAGAAAGAAATTACATTTGATAAAAAAAATTCACAGATTGTTTTCTTCTTACTACTGTCATTGACATTATCTTATTTGTTTCCAATACAAAACTGTTTTTAGTAATAATTTTATATACCATAAGACGAAACGATATTCATGTAACTCTGTATCCTTACTTTCTCTAATTTGAGATTTATCTCTGAATAAGTGAAATAACTTATATTTGAAAAAAAAAAAAAAAAAAATGTTTTTTTTCTTTTACTACAACACTGATATTATCTTGTTTCCAATACAAAATTGTTTTTAGTGATAATTTCATGTACCGCTAGACGAAATGATATTTATTTTTAAGTGTTATTGATGAAAATTAGAACTTTTTCAAATAGCGTTATAGAATATTAAACGAAAAATAAGAACTCCTAAATTAGATCTCCGTAGATTAGCCAAAACTGTGCAGTCATATATTAATTATATTTTAAATATCTCGAGGTCATATCTATACCAGTTTCGAATGTTATCTTTAATTATAGTGACTTACAAATATATCGTGAGTTCTATAAACATTAAAACACAGTATTTTTTTTATCTTGTATTCACAATTTAATATTAAATAATAAATATTAATATCAATTTAATATTAAAATTCAAAAATATAATTTAGCTGGTTCTATTAAAATAACCCAAAAATATTATTTTCCAAACTCTTAAGAATCGGTTTTTACTTTCTTAGGTTTGAAAACAATATCTTAGTTTTATATACAAATAAATGTTGGAGATCTATACAGTTTTCCTGATTAAAAACCCAAGAAACTTTGCAAAATATCGATTAAAATTTCTGCTTAATATTTATAGGGATCCCCAATGGTTTTTTAAAATCTTTATAGAATTCCATTTTTAACACTACTGAACAATACAATTTTCCATAAATGGAATTTTTCCGTTACACTGAAATCAACATTTTTTCTTTAACTTTCAAAACCTTTAAAATTGCAATTCTTTATAACTTTATAACAATAGAACTGGAAAACTAATTATTATTGAATATCTTATGAATATACAACAAGATTCAAGTTTCTTAATGTATTGGAAATATTCAAATGAGATTTTGAATTGTGTATTGTGCGGATAATTAATTTAAATATCTGAAGAAAGCATTTTTAAAAAAATTTTTTTAGTATTACTGAATTCTAATATCTAAGAATAGAAATTTTCATCGAGTTTATTATGAATTAGAATAATAAATTACTATCAGACTAAGCAAAACAAATTTGACTTATTTGTAAAGTCTATTTATTAAACAAAAGGCAAGAGCATAAACACTCATGTCCATAAATTAATAAAAATTGGATTTTTACTGAGCAAATTTCAAAAAGAACCTATTTAAAAAAAAACAGTAAGCAAAACAAATTTGACTTATTTGAGTAAAATTATCAATCTGATCTTGGGAATTTATTAAACAAAAGGTAATTGACAGGCTGCAGCAAAAAAGATGCTATATGTTTGCTGGCCAATCCATAATGTAATTGAAGGCATTCGTCTACAATTTTGCACGGTGAGGACGGGCGTTGTCATCCATAAACAGAAATTCAGCACCCATGGCGCCCCGAAACAAACGTTTCCAAGACATCCCGAACCTATTTACAAAAAACAGTATACCACCGTAATGGTTCGTATGATGGTTAATATGGCGCTCTTCAGTCCGGCGATGTCTCCTGGACTCGAAAACATCACACAAGACAATATGCTCTCTAGGCCAGGCGACAGTGAGTTGCGGTTAGTGGAACACATCTGACAGGCCTACGAGCATATAGACCAATGTGCCCTAAGCGTCTGTACACGGTCTGCCTTAAACTGTCGTACCGGTAGCTGAAGAGAGCTGACGAGACAGGTCTGATGCTGTGCTCCGTCTGTTTCTTTTGGCAGTAACTGCTAAATACCGATCCTCATTCGGCGTTGTAACTCGGGGCGACCTGTGCTGTAACATCTACTCACATTACCATCATCTTGGAATCGTTGCCAAAGCCTGGAGATGACACTCTGGGCGATTCCAAGTTCCTCGGATACTTCCAGCTGGGTACGTCCACATTCCAGTCGTCCGATAATTCTACCACGTAAAAATCATCCAAATGCTTCCTTTGTGCCATAACTATGCTGTTATTGCACTGAAAGGCTTTTAAAGCGCTTGTGAACAATTTTGCTTCGTTGCCACCATTCGTTATATACCCCTCTCTTACACTCGTCATTGTGACGTACTATCCGCGCCATCTGGTGGTTTCCTGTAATTTGCATTTTCTTCTTCAAGATGTGTGTGATAATTCTACAGGTGAAATTTTTATTTTAGAGTTCAATTTCTGTGTGATTCTGAATTATCCTTAATTTATGGACATGAGTGTATATATATATATATAACTAAAAGAGATGAAGAGTGAAATCTTAAAAAATTTTGTACTTACTATAAATACGGTTGACAAAATTTAACAATAAAATATTACCTGATAAATAAATTTTTTTACATTTGAAATGCAGAATGTATGATATTTATCTTTACAATGTCGACTTTCAATAAAATTTGTAATAAATAAGATAGCAAAGTGATGTTGCTCATATATATCTCAGTAATACATTCAGTTGCTGTTTGTAAACCTTTTACCCATAACATTATGGGTATCGTTCTGGGGAGAATGGTTTTTCGTTTCCTTGATCACTTTCAAGATTTCGGGGTTACTTTTTGGTTTTTTTTTTCTTCCCACGAGCTATTCTTATTAGTTTATTTAAATTTCTTTTCCCGGGCTTTTTCATGCATAATATTTATTACATTTTTATTTAAAATTATTAAAATAATTAATTAATTAAATAATGTTAAATTGTTCTAAAGATCGTCTGTTGAAAGCAAAGACATTGAAATTGCAACAATTATATACTATCGTTTTATATAAACTATATTTCTGATATGATTTTTCCCTACTAATCACAAAGATATTAAAACTTAATATTTAATTTTTAAGGCTGTGATTATGAACACTGCTATGATTAAATCTAAAGGTGCTTGGAAGGAAATGGACTTTAACTTGAATATTTAACGCAGGATTAACAGTACCAATGTTGGAAGTTTCTAAGGGGTTTTATTTGAAAAAAAAAAAAATTAATTCAAATGTATATTCGAAATTAAATTTTCTTTGTTGAATAAATTTGTAAAAATAATTTGTTTACGAATAAAACTATATGTTGCTGTGAGATGCACAAACTATATAAAAATTAAATTACAATGAACTAACCGATTCTCTTGCAAAATCTGCAACAGATACAATAATATTTAATTGGATATCTCGGAAGATCTCATATTTCAACAAAAAAGAAAGCATAGATAAAAGCAGTAGAATAGTAGATAAGTGGCAAATATGCTCAGAAATTTAGTCATTTGAATAGTATTAAAACTTCTCATAGACTTTTTCCTAATCATTAAAAAGAAGACATTCTTATATCCAGGGTTTCGCAAAAGACATATCCGAGTAACTCCATAGATTCGGCCTGACTTCATCTCCATTATGCCCGATCTGTAAAACTCCGGAAATAGTCGAACACATTTTGTTTCAATGTATAAAATATGTAGAAGCAAGAAACAAGCTACAAAGCGCTTTTGGATATAAAGTTCTTTCTTACTCTTGGATATTTGATATGTTAGAGGATGCTATTATAAGACAACAACGATACTCAATTTCTACGAAAAGTCTCGTAACCCTGTGAGCTATGGGATACCCCGCTTTTCTTTCTGGTGTTATTATTTCTTATTCACTTTCTATTTCAAATTCTAGTTGTACTACATATGTTCTAATCATCGTTCAACTGTTAAAATATATGATCTATTTGATCTGAAGTTTTATCCATTTCTTTCTTTTTACAAATTTAATCTTCTTATTTATATTCTTTTGGTAACTAGAGAGTACGAGCAACGATTCTTTTTGTTTTAAATGGAATTTGTAAGCCGTCGTAGGCAATGAATTCTAGAATTTCGAGTTTTAGAGTAGTTGTTTTTTAAAGGTTTCATTTTCTCTTTTTTGTCAAATTCTTTTATCTATAGTATTTTAAACAGCATTAGGATAAATTGATATAAAGCAGCATCAGAGAGCATACATCTCAAAGTACCAAGTCAAGTCAAGCCAAATTAAGATTTTGCTTGTTTTTTTTGCAGTTCCTTTATTATTGAATAGCAAAGTCTTGACGAATGTTCAGTTTGCAGTTGATACGATTTATAAACTACTATATTTTAGAATTAAAAAACCAAGATGGTTCTAAATATAGATTATTAATTCAATCATTCACTTTGATCCTTATTTGCTAACTTAGCTGCCGTTCTTTAAATAAATATTCACTTTGGCAAATATGCTCATGAATCTTTATCGAATACCATGAATTTAATTATGGGTCAATAAATGCTTCAACTTCTTCAAAATTCTAAAAATGAATAAATTCCATTACTATGAAAGGCGGATGATGTTGAAAGTCACTCTAAATAAACAGAATATACTTTAAATCCAATTGATAAATCAATAGGCTACATGTAGGAGACAGAATTATCTTATGACGTAGTTCCTGAGCAATATACTGAAATGATACTACTCATAGAATTAGCAATTTTTCAGAATATCATCCATAAATAGCTATTAAGAAAACTTTCCAAGAACTTCCAGATATAGTTTAAAGTTCTACGTAATCAGAATTTTAATTTGAAGTTCTACGAATAATAACCCTTTTAGAGCATTTTGCGTGGATTGAACTTGCATAGTCTTATAAAATAATTAAAGGATACAAGCAGCTATTTATAATTTTTTAAAAATATCCATCAGTACTTTTAATTTCTCGGTAAATTTAATTTCTTGAAGACTTTCAAAAATATTAAATTTTAAAATATGTTCAAAATATACGTGGAAGTAATTAATATGCTTCATTATTATTATTTTTTTTTTTCAAGCAAAACTTTTAAATGTGCAATCTGATCCTAGAAGAGTTATTAAGATGTTTTTAACTTTCATGTCAAAAAGGTTTAACAATGACTAAAATATTTCCCAGAAAATTCATTAGATATAAGTAATGCAGAATTAAAATCTGTTAGAGATATATTTCTAAGTACTTTGCTACTTTTTACAACAAATAGGAAAAGGACATTATGTTTTAAGAATGCGTGCATTTTCAATCTAGACAAAGTTAAATTTCAGAGTAATAATTATTTTTGAAACAATATTCTAATTAATTTCTTAAATTAAGGTTGTATGAAACTGAAAGAGATTACGAAATTACCGCAAAATTAGGAGATAAGGCAAAGATTTCAGTTATATAAATATTAAGCTTTTCATTCTTGATTTGCGGAATGATTTTTAAATTTAATCTATTGGTAATATTTTATTAATTCTCCATGCAGTTAGTTTTAGTAGACATCATCTGTTTATTTCTATGTTATATATATATATATATATATATATATATATATATATATATATATAATAAATATATTATATATATTAATAAATAATTATCGTCGAAGTTTTAAATATTACCTTTTTATATGTGATTTCAGATTTTGAATATTTCATTATATCAGAGTTTCTAAACTAAGCTAATTTTAATCGCATTAAAAATTATTTTAGACTTAAAAATATATTTTAAATTAAGTAAAATCTTTATAGTATGTTTTTAAACAGTCATACATAAAAAAATTATTAGTTCTCATTTTTGAACATTTTAATCAAATTGAGAATTCATAGGGAATTAAATTATTCAGGATGTAGTGCTCTACTTATGTATGCTACTATCAGCCTAGCCCACCAAAGAGCATTAACTTCTGAGTGGACTTTCAAGATAACTGCTCAACCTTCTGCTAGGCTGCCTACTATTAATGATACATTCACTGTTGCTGTCTCAGTTTACATCAATTCTTTCCCTTCTAAAAAGTAATGACCGTAATACACACGCCTAGCCAGTAAAATCCAACTTTTTGCTCTCCTGGCCTCTAGTTATACTCGTTACCAGTGGGTCGAGTTTGGTGGAATATAAGTGTTTTCAAGGCTTTCATTGTCTTCAGTTCAAAGTTATGTTGTTGATGACAAATTCATTGCTTCTTGAGCCATTGAACTTTTAATAGCAGATATGTAGCAGATCCTGCATTATCCAAGATGCTCCATGAGGGTTGGATACTCTACATTCTCCAATGTGCTACCACAGTTTGGAACTACTCCCCTCAGGGTGGTTTTTATACTCTGCGAGCTAATGATATGCCTTTTTCAATTCACGGATATTTCGTCTCTCTTCCTAATATGGGCAAGTTAATTCTGTGGGTTTCAAGCAACAATCTTTCTCAATTCGGCAGTCAATGTGCTATCCATATAGCCATATTCTATTTTATATATTTATATATGGATGAATATTTTTTGTGAATTGTGATTGTTATGAATGCTGTGATGTCATACAATTTGTAAATAGCTGAATACCAGTTTCAATTTTTCTCGTGCAAAATGGTTGTGTTTCTAATTCACTCTTTGGGCATTTGTGTTCATGTGTTTGTGTTCTTTATTTGTAAAGATGTGAATTATGTTGGCAGCTGCTGGGCTACCATTTTAGTTGTGTAGTTTTCTTTTACTGTTTCTTCAAACTATTTTTAAAGATTTTGACGGCTTCAACTTGTATCTTATACGTATGTAACGGATATTTGGTTTTTGTGTTCTCTTCATATATTGTATGTGTATATTATATATATGTACAGAGATAGATAGAGAGAAAGATTCTGACAACTGTCTCCCTTTCGTTACGGAACGTAAATTTTATACATTTATATTACATTTCTCTAGTAAGGGATTTTGATGCGAAGTCATAGTAGTAAAATTTCTCTTTTCAACAAAAACATGACTGAATTCATCCTTTGATATGTAAAAAAATTATTTACTTAATAACCAAAATTTTACGCAGTTAGATTATTTAAATTTTAAAGTCAATATATTTAGTTTCCAGACATTGAACAATTATCCAAAATATGTGTCTGTCTGTAAGCATAGTCATTAAGCTAGAAACTATATATTTGTTTAGACTAACAGCATTTAGATGCTCTGTCATATTGCCAAGTTAGACGTCTATCTATGGGTGATCCATCACAACAGTCCCTCATGAGTAGATTACTCATGGGATGTTCGTCCGCACTGCTGGACACTAGGTGTAGACACACAAATGCTGTTATATATTTCGTTCTCCATAAGAAGGCTCACTTTTTTGCCGAATGTTTTGCTACATGTATCTTTTTCTCAGCCGAGTAATAAACATGATTAGTATATTTGTACCTCTATTTTCCATCTACATTATGGTCCCGTCATTATAGCCCAGGCATTCAAATTCAACAGATATATTTTTCGATGCGTGTGGAAGTCAACAATAGCATTCTTGTTCAACATTATCGAAAATATTTGCTAAGTGGAGCTGAAATAACGAGTGCGTTAGCATCGCATTGTATAGCATCGTACTTGCATTGTGGAAGGATCACAAAACCATAACATGGAAGATCTTCTAAAACAAGCGAATTGTAAATGGTAAGATTACTGGATGCTGCATTATGAGTACTGGATTGATTGCTCAAGTAAATTTTACAAATTCGAGAAAATTCCATTGCTATTATTGAAGTGCATGAAAAAATGACGTAAATGCTTTGAATAATGAAGTAAACAAATTAACGAATGCTATTCTTAGTTCTTGCAAAGACAAAAGGAATTTGATAAACACGAACAGGAAAGTGAAAAAGAACACTCTAAATTAGATTCATTAAAAATTAAGCTGAAAATGAGTTCAAAGAAATTGATAAAGAATGATAATAGTTCTAATGCATATCAAAGTAAAGTTAATACTAATGTAAACATTCTAAAATTTTGGCGTGCAGAATTACCGGTGTTTGCTTCTAATTATATTGATTGGATCTCATTTCGTGATTTATTTCTTGCTAGTGTAGAAAATAATGATTCTTTAAGTGACAATCTGAAGTACAACATCTTACGCTTTCAACGCCTTACGCACTACGCCTTACAACATCTTAAGTCAAAGCGGCTGCTTTATTACAATCAATTCAAATTACAAATGAAAATGCGAAAAAGCATGGAATGTACTCACTGAGGTTTACGAGAAAGAAACAGAAATAATAAAGGCAACATTAAATAAATTAGTTTTTACAGTCTGTATTAAAACATGAATCAGCATCATATTTACTATTTATGTTTGAAATTTCAAAATACTTATTTCTTAATCCCAACAGCCAATTTCAGCTGTATGGGTTTTTAGTGTTGACACAAGAAAAAAACGTATGCAACTGTAATTTACTGTCGTTCTGTCAAATACAGAACAAATTAGCGTTTAGTATAGCAAAACTAAAGTTGCACCAAAAACCCTTTCACATTATCGACTGGAATTGTATGGAAAATTATAATCAAAGGTAAGCAATTTTTGTCTGACAATGGTATTAAATGGCATTTAAATGTTTCAGGTGCATGCTGGTATTACTTAAAATCGGACATCATCTAAAATGTATTGTTGGGAAGCTCTTAACTCAAGACCTTTAACAGCACTTTCTAATGACCCAAATGGCCTATCAGCTTTAACACCTGGCGTCACTTCATTGTTGGAAGGCCATTGGCAAGTATTCCTAGGCCAAATTACGTTGATTAAAAATCTCATATCTTACCAGAAGGCAGCTTATTCAAATATGGTTCAACAATTTTGAAACTTTTTGGTACAAGGAATATCCAGTGTCATCGATTTCATCGATTACCAAGAGTGGAAGGCAAAGTGGCTTTTACCTACTAAAACTTTCAAATTAATGATCTATGTCTCCTTAAAGATGATAATTTTCCCCCAACTAAATGAAAAATGGGAAGAATACAGAATTACACCATCGTCTTGATAATATTGTTAAGGTTTGTAACCATCAAAGCAGCATATGACACATTTAAAGGAAATATCACAAAATTATGTATGTTACCAATTTAAATTTTTCTTGTATGTTAATTGTAGCATTGCATTTATTGTATTAAAATTTTTATTTCTATTGAATATTCATTCAATTTTTGATTTCATTTATGTATATTAAAGTGTATTGTAATATCTTCATTGGTCATGTTTGTTGCATTGTTATTTCATGATGTTTAGTTATGGAAATAACTAGCACAATTTAGATCCTTTAATATAATATTTTTGTTTTGCTACATGTACCTTTTTCAGTCGAGTTATAAACATGATTAAGGGCGTTTGTGCCTCTATTTTCCATCCACAATATTTTTTACAGGAAATTTTAATTTAAATCTTCAAATATCAGGAAAATCATAAGAGTTAAAATTGGTAAATTAATTTCAGTTGCACTTTGCATAATTCAGTAATAAAAGAATAAAAAAAAATTTCAAAACTATATAATTTGTCACAAGTAGAAATTCAAGTTGAAAGTGTTAGAAGGAGCAGTGGTACTATTTGGACTAAAATACTGTACTCTGCCAAGAACCCAATTCAAGCGGAGCAATGCGTAGAG